>JARVJO010030607.1:0-11990 GCA_031762555.1 Cynodonichthys magdalenae | reverse complement strand
AAGCTAAATCCCCTGAGCTGTTCAGTGCAACTCTGCAACGGTGCTCAGCTTCTTAATAAGAAACATTAGGAGCTAGAACTCATTTTGCTCAAGCGTGTAAACTCTGTAATTCAATAACTCACGTCTTACTGATACAAAAAAAGAAAATGTTCATTTTACTTTAATGTCAGTCAGTAAACTATCAACTCTGTTTATAGAAATAGTTGGGGACAAAGGCCTTGTGCAGTTGTGAACCTGTGGACAATTAAAGAGGCAAACACACACACAATCACTCCCAATGTTTACGAGGACTTATTCCATCATCTTGTCCCCCCCCCCCCCACACACTTCCCCTTATGGCATTACGGAAGTCTCTCCTGTTACTGTGGAGACCCTGGAATACTTTCAGGTCAGCAGAATCCTGGGATCCGCAATTTCCACCGGCTAATCCAATTGCAGGCCTCCAAATTAGATATGCAAAAAATAAAAAAGAAATTAATTTTCTGCTGATGACCGGGTATATGCAAATGATGACTCAATTATGGTGGGCTGGTGCCTTCGCAATTAATAACCTTGGAATCATCATTAACTAATATGTTTAGGAGGAAACTTGTCAGGCTAACCATGTTCACCATGCCATCAGTAATGCATTAATGAATTAGATTCATTAGAGGAAGGAGCCTGGTGGGGGAGGGGATGCAGGCCTGTTTCTGACCTGTGGAGCTACTCCGATCCCAGCTGTTTGGAGGAGGCAGTTTCTGTCAGAGTTATCCACTTTAATGCTGCATGAGAAGGATGAGGCTATCACTATCATGGAAACAAAAAAGTAAACCCTCTTTATATTCAAGGATTTTTTATACAAGGATTTAAAAATTAACTGGTCTTTATCAGGTTCTAAAATAATTCAAATCCGACTTCAAATTAACAAAAACACACAACAGATTTCACTGTGGCATTATATCCATCCATCCATCAATGCATTATCTCTACACGCTACACACTGGTGCCCATGTCCAGCAGTCATTATGTGAAGGGTGTGGGACACTTTGGATGAGTCACACGTCCATCGTTGTATTAAAGCTACAAACAAAGCTAGAATGAAAAAATTGTGTGTGAAATCTAAGCTCCAGACAGATTCTGCTTTATGCTATATTTACCTGTATTGATTAACTCATCATCAGCATGTGTTCGCTTCTATAAAAGCAAGAGTTTTGTCACTTTGGTGCAGCAGGTGTGTGTTAACACAATACCATGGAGGAAAAAACATCAACAGTGACCTAAGAGAAGGAACTGTTGCTACCCGTCAATCTGGAAATGGTTACAGTAGGATCATCTGGGGAGTGGTGGCAGAGGTTAGGTCCTCAACCCTCTAGCTGCTCTTTGGGCACCTTGGATGGCAGCCATCTGCTCCACATGTGTGATGGGAAAAGTGCAGAGCATGGTTTTCCCCATTGGGGATTGACAGAGTATACAAAAAGAAGAAAAAACATTCTTGAGGAAAGTAAAAAAAAAAATCACAAGTAGAAAATGTTGATGGCAGATCGTCTCAGTTGTGGATGTCCTCCCAAGGTCTGACTATGCAATGAAACTACAAAAAAGATTAAATTTCATGACAATCCACCCATCCATCCATCCATCCATCCACCCATCCATCCGTCTTCTTCCAGGGTCTCAGGGCCAGCAGCTTTAGCAGTGGAACCAAGTCATCTGTTTCCACAGCCACCTACTCCTGCTCTTCTAGGAAGGGGTATTCCCAGGCCAGACCAGCCAAGAGACATAGTCTCTCCATGTTCTTGGTCTTCCTGGGGTCTTCTCCCAGTTGGACATGGTCAGAATGCCTCCCTAAGGAGGAGTTCACGAGACATCCTTACCCTGAACCACCTCAGCTGGCTCCTACAGGAGGAGTTGCAGCTCTACTCCAAGTCTCTCCTGAATAACTGAACTTCTTTCAGTCACTTGTACTTGCAGTCTTGTTCTCTCAAGTACAATCTAAAGTTTGTGACCACAGGTGAGTATAGCAATAGATTGACTGTAAACAAAGAGCTTTGCCTCACAGATCAGCTCCTTTTTCACCACCACGGACATACTTTAACTCCTCCACTTGAGGCAGTTCAGTGGCAACAGGTTTGACTCTACTCTGCTTAAATTATCAAGTTATCCTTTAATGAAGAACATTAAAAAAAAAAAAAAAACATAAAATAACTTTGACTCTGGCTGCTTCAAAATTCAGGGGCCTACCCAGTGTAGGTGGGCTGGGTTCTTGTTAGAACTCAAAGACTGGAAAAAAGTGGCTGTGAATTTGGACAGTCTAGCCTTCTGCTTTATTCCCGCCCTTACTCCGACGTATGTCATGTTGCCTAGCAACCGCCATGATGCTAAACAGAAGCAAAAATAGATACAAAATAGCAACATATCAGTATATTAGTAAAATTAATAATATAGAACAACAAAGTTATCTTAAAGGCAATATTTGAAGAACTAAAGTGTGCACGTTTTCTTCACCATACTAGCTTGTTTGATTTCTGACAAGGATAATATTAAAAACATGTCTGTACAAATGACAGAAGCATTAACAACATTTTAATTAAACTTTATTCTTTTCTCTCGCTTTGTCCACCATAACAAGCAAAAAAAACAACAAACTCTGGTTGACCCACAATGCATCATGGGATGGATTGGGCAGCGAAGGATCCACTGGACCTGTCCTAATTGGGGAAAAATAAGGACACATTTGTGGGGCTGCTTCGGAGGAGTCTTCGACTTTGGACAGCCTCCTGTGTGGCATGTAAACAGCCGACAAATTTGGCCTTTGGAGGAATTAGCCCCTGAATTTGGACACAGCCTGTGTTTAAGTGTCAGAATCCAGACTTGGTCTTGACAACAGGAAGTAGTAGGTGAAGCCAATAATAGCCTAGGAAATGGTGTCATATGTAGAGGTGTGTAGCCAATTAGAGTTAAAGACTAGATGGGTTGATTGGTTTCCAGGTGGATAGTCATTCTGTGTTCTTATTGGTTGGTTGTCAGGAAGGAATTAACATATTGTTTTTTTCAAACTTGGGGAAGCATATTTCTCGACAAACTCCAATGATTTTGATTAATACTCATTTAATTCTAACAAATAAAGGTTTTAGAGTGTGGTGATGTGTTTATTAGTTTTAATGTATTTGCCAAACTCTGTTCATATGAGACAGACCTGAAACACATAAACCAAACCACAACCGGGCCAGTTGTTGCATGCCATAGAAACAGAGCCATCATTTCCAGACCTGGCCCACATCTGGTTGATAAACAACGTGTCATGCCAGCAGTCACCCAGCAGTGCCAGCTTGACACCAGATTTGACCAACACCTGTTTGCTATGTGGGAATGCTGTAAAGTAGAGTGGGCCAAAATTCCTCCATAACCATGTGTGAGTCTGAGAAAGTCATACTAAAAATGACTGCTTAAGGTAGTTTTACAAACTGTTGGACCATAAGCATTTCCACATAACTCAATTTTGGCTTTATTTTTGTTTAATATAAAAATGACACATAATCTGTTTTCATACACTTAAGGTTAAATTTGAATAATTTTATGACCTTTTAAAAACCAGATCATTTTTATTATGTCTTGATATTGAATGTAAACACTCTAACATTTAAAGACTGTAAACTTTTTGTTTGCTTGCTGATAGCATTCCAAAATAAAAAGTTAAAAAACATGCTGTTATATTGTTGCTTGCAGTTTTTTTTAGTTGTGCATTGTCTGTCATGCTAACACTAGAGTACTTGTATAAAAAATCACACCTGACAAAGTCACAGACAAGAGGTAACTTTAATAACATTGTGAGAGTCCAAAAGTTATCTTACAGCTCAATTTTCATCAAAAAACATTAACAATCTATACAGTAGAATTTTTTTATTCCCTTATATATAGAGCTGTTCAGTGTATTTGCAGTCAAAGACAAACAGAGGAAAAAATAGACACCAGCTATTTGGTTTGCATCTCTTTTTTTGTTGTTTTGTTCTGGTTTGTTACCTAAATACAAAAGACTTCGCCACCCATTACTGATACTCATAATCGGGATGAAACTTTGCTAACAAAGATGCCATTGTATGACAACAGACCTCTGCAGTTCATTTGAAACAGATATGTTGCCCCCCCACTCCTCGACACAGCACCCCTTTCCCATCCGCCTGCCCCCCCCCCCCCCGGACCGCCACGGGAACACAAAGTGTCTGAAAAACACTTGTCTGTCAGCAGGCGCCGCCGTTAAAAACGATCCCTTTTTCTACCCGCTTAACAAAACCAGGCCCTGGAAAATGAAAAAAAAAAAAAAAAGAAAGCAAAGCAGAGAGAGAAGCCCTATTCTCTGTCCAGCAACAGCTTGAAGACACACACAAAAAAAAAAAAGACTAGAGAAATGGCTTATTGGCCAAGAAGCTGCTTTTTTTAATGCTTCCTTCACATGTTGTTGCTTGTAATGAGCCTGCATTGTCCAGCAGCTAATGTAAAGAGAGCAGGACTGTGTGTGTTGTGGGGGGGTAAAATCAGCTGTCGACGTGTGTGAGATTAAACTTGTGCTGTGACAAGTGTTTGTTTTCCTTCTTTAAACTACAATTAGGTGTTGTGAAACTGTTGCAGTCTACTGGTTTGAGGAAATATTCCCATCATGCTGTTGAAATCATCTCATTATTAAAAAAATGCCTGTAAAAAAAATGTGGTTCTTTCAACACTAATATGCAGTAAAAGCCTTGTGGACTCGGCCTGCTATGCCCGCCTTTCAAAGCGTGCCGTTGCTGTAACATTTAGCACATTCGGGGGGCGTGTGTGTGTGAGATTGTTGAATTTATGGCTCTTTGTGTTCTAGTCTGGCTTCAGCACCAAACAGAGCGGGTTTGTGCTTTGTCCCCAAGTTTCTCGTGAATTCCTCTGTGGCAATAGACAATTGTGGTGAAGGGGTAGAAAACTGTACAACATGATTGAATGGAGAATGGGTTTGCATTGTTAAGGCATCTAGACTGCTGGTAAAGATTACAGTGACAAAAACAAAAAGAAAGAGTATATAGATACTGTAATGTAAGCAGGCATAAATAACATAAAATAAAGAACAAAGGGGTGGAAAAAAGAGGAACACAAAAAAAGGAGAAAGAAAACAGAGCAATTCCTTGCATCTCTTGGTTTCCACACACACACACACACACACACACATACAAAGTCACTCAGGAGGAGAACCCATGCATATTATCAGTTCAGTTTCCATCTAAAAGCCTCAAAGTTCAAACAAACAAACAAAAAAAGATATAGATTTACAGTATATATATTAATGTGTTATATTCTTAAAAAATCTACCTCAACCAAATACTTTGTAAAGATGCTACTTTTTGCCATACAATAAACATTTTATAAGAAAAAAAAAAGATTTTTTTTTATTAACTTACAAATAATAAAAAAAGACAATGACATGATTTGAATCAACAAATGATGGCAAAAAAAAAAGAAGTAAAAACAAGCGACATTGGAAAAAAAAAGTTGAACAGCAACATTTAAATAGTGAGAGACGACAATACATAAGAAAAACACTGAAGTATGTTCAGTTACTGTAAGAAACGTACACAACACAACTAAACGGGGGGTGAGAGTCAATGTACATGAGGGATAAATACATTATTTATAGAATATTTTACATGACTCCCCTTTTTGTATCCAAATCCATGTTTGTCACGTTTAGCGGATGAGATACTGACGACATGAAATTAATCTATCGTCTGTGCTGAGAAGCTGCCTTAAGACATTACTGTATAATGTTTACATTTCAAACTATAGCTATTGCAAAAAAAGAAAATTGATGCCAAATGAAAAAAAGAAAGTCTCAACCTTTTTTATATATACAAAAATATATCACATATATCACGCATTTATTCTAATATTTGCTAGGCTTCTTCAGTACAGTGCTGGCTGGACGCGCACACACATCCTCTGGCTTTTCAAGTTGTTGCTCAAATCTCAAAGAAAAAGTTCAAATTTTGGCTAAAACTTACTCTGTTTTTCTTCACACGATAAGCAGATATTGCAAACAGCTCAGTCCTCACAGTTTTCTATTTTTGAATTAAAATTCAAGCAGTTCAAATGAGACAGGGATAAAGGAAAAGGCATTTGTTTCCAATGCTGAAGCAGCACAGGGCTTTTAGTTTTCTTTCTTTCTTTCTTTTGAAAGATTTGTGGTGAAATTAGCAGCAAAAATTGAGGGTGGGTTTTTGTTCTTTCCGAGTTTCCTGGCATTTTGCGGCATGTGGTTTCAGGTCTGAACCAAAACTCAAATGTACTGGTTGCAAGACAGCGTAGTAGGGTGAGGGGGCGGGGCTCCAGAACACAAAGCTTATAGTCATGAACATAAAAATAAATAAATGCTTTTTTTTTCATGAGGTCAGTGTCACACTGTGGGCAAACTATCAGTGTCTATACACTCCATCCAACACGGTGTCAGAGAAGCTACACTAATTCAACCAATTGAAAAAAAAAAAGAAAATAAAAAAGAAAACATCACAAAGGCTCATATTGTCCTCCTTTATCTTCTCCCTCCTTCAGATGAAATCCCACTGGAAAGGCCTGAGTTTAACAGAGTCCTGCGTCTTATCTTGACTTCCTTCAGTTAAGCTCCGGAGCATAACAGAGACTCGCCAGACGCCGCTGCTGTGATTTTTTTCCCCCCTTTCAACATTCCCCCCAAAACTTCCAGCTTCCCACATCCTCTACATGGGTGGAACAATCATCGCAGGGATCGCTGCTTTGTGGGAAAGAAGAGTAGGGTGGTGTGTGGGTGGGGGGAGGTGAATGGGATTTTCAGGAATAAGGAAAGAAAGAAAAAGGAAAAAGAAAACACAAAGGTCAGTCATGTGATTGCTGGGTTTCATCTGTCATCAAAACAGTCACATGAGGGGGTAAAAAAAAGGAAAAAAAATGTACTCAAGCATCTGGTGAAACACTTTCCCTCATTATCTCTTCATTCCGAGGGCCCCGGAATAATGAAAACATTTTTTTTTCTTCTTCTTCTCGGCTGCGCCGCTAACTTGGCGTACATCGACAACATTGTTCAGCTATTCACAGGCCTTCTGAGCAGCTTCATGCAAGAGCTGCCAGTGTTAATTGTTAGCAGCTCCGGCGCATAAGCAAGTCCCGCGTCATTGACAGTAATTTGAACATGAAAGTGGCGTGCGATGACAGAGGCGATGAAATTAGACTCAATACTCGAAAATGGAAATGGAAACCTTGAGCCTGTCAGCTTGATTCACATTTCTACACTCCCGTATCATGCTCTGCCTTCCAACTCTTACATGTTAACCTACTGACAAGTCACCCCCCCCCCCCCCCCCACTCCCAGTTTTTACACTGAAGCCATCGTATGGAGAAATTTTCCATATAACATATTGGCTTCTTATTGATTTCTCTCTTCAATCCACTAATTCCCTGGTTATTTCCTAAGAGTCTGTGGCTTGTCGGGATTAACAGTGAGAGGTGTGTGTATGTGTGTGTGTGTTAGCAGTGCACAGTGGCCGTTGGCCTCTGGGTCACGGTGGTCAGCGCTCATCAACGCTGCCAGGGGGAAGGGAGGAAGTGCTTAGCTTGGGGCTCTGATAAAGATTCCCATCCATCATCTCGCTCTGGTTTTTAAGCGTCTGAACACTATACAACATCCTGCCTAGACGAGCGGCCCTCGCGCTCCATTTGTTGGTAACGGGAGAACAGAGTGACCCGTGGCGACGCAACGACCCTCCCTCCCGACCGACAGAGACACACGCTGGGGCACGGGCAGGAAGCAGGAAGTGAGAACAGGAAATAGAACACATATGGCTGTGGCGTGAGGTCTCGGTGACAAGTCAAGAGTGACGACAAAATCCATAAAAAAAACAGGTGGTAAAAATGAGCATTCTGTGATAATGTGAAATGCAAAGAGAGCGAATAAAAGATAAAATAGAAGGATAACGTACTTCAGGAGAAGGCCAGGCCCTGCAGAGAGCTGGCTGATGAGTACTTGCTAGAGTCCACAAAAGACTGATCTACTTCAGGGAGGGGAGGGTTTCAAGAAAGGTAGGTAGAAGAAGGAAGAAAAAGAAGGAAAAGAGAAAGAACTGTCAGTAAAAGTCAGAAACTTACATAAGAAAAGCAAAGTCAAAGCTTAAAAAGAACAATTCAGAATAAATATCATTTATAAAGTTAAATCTTTCAATTGAAATCTTCACTGTTATTAAATAGTAACAACTAAAGTGAGTGTTTCTCAGTTTACCTTGCAGGCTGTTTGCATTAGCGCTGGTGCATGTGGGAGGAGGCGAGTTCTGAGGTCGGACGACGGGGGCGAAGGCGCTCTTCTGTTTGACGGCGGCCGAGACCATGTTGGCTGGAGAAAAGGAGAAGATGCCAGAGGAGCTGCTGCAGTTGGAGGGCAGGCTGGTGGAGGACGCCATGGTCGGGCTGGACGGGACGACTGGGAGGAGAGAAACGGGCCAGGAAAGGGGCGTTTAAGTTAGGTGCAAATGTTGGGGAATGAGGTGGGGGAGGTGGGAGGAGAGACGAGGACAGAAAGCAGGTTAGAGAGAAGGCCGAGGGCAGAGGACAGGCAAACGGGACGAACAGAAAGGGACTGGTCAATGGATGATGACAGGAGGGATAAGAATTTGTACTCAGATCAACTGGCTCAGATTTATTTGATAAACTTTTGTGTTATACAGTGACCTGCAAATAAGAGACTGTGTTTGGCATTACTTGCAACACCTATTACGTTTTTTCAAAGTCTAATTAAATGGTTTTCAGGGCAGTCAGAAGATACACATCTCCTAAACTACTACAAATTTTGAACTCACTTTACTTTGAATTGCTCTTTATTATCAATAAGAGTTTGTAGTTTAAACAGTCAAAACAGAAAACATTGACAGGGGTACATCCACTCATTGGCTGTCTTGTATAAAGTACCTCAAAGTGATACTTGAGTGAAAGTATCATACCATAAATTTACTTTGGTAAAAGTTAAAGTCTCCCTTAAGAATATTACTTGAATAAAGGTCTTAAAGTATTTGACATTTACTATACTTAAGTGTCAAAAGTAAATTTCAGATTTAAAAGTAAAATTCATGAGTAAAACTATTTCCAAAATGACATTTATTGGGGGGTGACCGGGGGGTGACCCCCCCCCCAGAAAAAAACAACACATTTTTCTACAGATTATCATGACACTAATGTTAAATAAAATGTTCCTGTTCAAAAGTTTGGGATACACTAGACCAGTTTTTCCAAACCTATTTTCCTTAAAAACCCCATTTTTTTTACATTCAAGCCAAGCTGAGGCCCCACCCCTCACCACTCCCTACCTCTCCCAAAGATGTGTTCAACCTTTACCTTGTTATCAAAATAATAGGACAAGATAATAAAATAATAAGAATAAATTGAACAGTTACATGCTTTCATTATGAAAAGGGGGGAAAGGAAGAACTGAGTTTAATACAGAGTTTAATCATTCAAATGTAATTTTTAAACAATAAATTCATATTTTCACAACCACAGAACAGACGAGGTTATGGGTCCCCTCATACTTCTCATCCAACCACAATTAAATTCCCTCCATCTGGGAGGAGTGATACATCTGGATAGTTTTTTCAAATCTTTTTAAAGAATAACAAATGGGAGGGACAAGACCATTTTTAAAATTTAAGGAGTAGAAATACAAAGTCGGATGAAAAATAATTATTCCAGTAAAGTATAGATAACTAACTTTTTTGCTTAGGTAAAATAGTAAAGTATTTGTATTTTTTTAGGTTACACTTTTGCTTATTTGTTCTTATTTGTTAGAGCATTATGGTTCATGATTCTTCAAATTGGAATGTTTCATTTTTAACAACTATGTTCTTTAGGGTTTGTCACATGAAAATGGTATTAAAAAAGAATATTTTCACTTCCCATTTTCAAAGTTTTTGGTGAGAAAAGCATACTTTCCAAAGTCAAAAGTTTAAAAACTGCATGTATTTCTGGTGAGCGGACAGAAAAGACTGAGCTTTTTAGTAACAGTGATGCAGCAGCATATTTTTAGCCCTTTGTACTGAAGAAATCCAAGAGTAATTTTTTGTCCCATATTTCATTAGAAAACAAATATTACTTTTTACTCTGCACAGCTAACTCTTCTGATCGGTTTTAGCATTTATTACATACGCCTCTGCAACTGTTCATTCTTTTAAACTCTAATGTGTTTCTGAAATTCATGGCAAATGTTCACATTTTAGTGACTAAATAGCAAATTCAAGACCGAAATAATGAAAGGAGAACTTTTACACTAACACTGAAAAAAAAACTGTCTAAAAAAAGAGCTGTTGTTTAATTGTTAGCTAAAAACTGACGTTAGCAATTTGTCATAAAGCAGCAGGTGTGTGATACATCTGCGCTTCTCTGGCAGTGTGGCGTTATAAAAGATTGGTATCTCAGGTGTGTTTTGTTCTGCATGATAAATTGTAAGTGCATGATGCAGACACCTCTAGCACCCACAAAGCTTCTGGAACTTCAGTGAAAGGTTTCGGGGATTACTCTGACGGCTTTAGACACAGCAGCTGTTAGCGAGATTTACTGTGGCTACAGAAATCATGTGTTCCTAACTGACACAATAACATCCACACAACCTAAATCCTGTCTTCCACTGACTCCCTCCCATCCATCCATCCATCTTTCTCAGGTTGGTCTTTTGTCTGCTATTACACTAAGAGCATTTTCCCCCTCAGTGATTTTACAATCAGCTGAGTCGTATTTCACCTGCCCTCTGATATCTGCGTCTGCTTTTATTGTTGTTATTATCCAACACTTAGCTTTTATGGCTCTTCCTGACAAATCCTTGCAATAAAGTCATAATCCATTTATGAAGGGGCCTAACTAATCAATTAATGAAAATTGGACCTACAAAGGCAGGCCGAGGGGCCATTGATTGAAAGTGTCTGTGTGGGGCCGATGAGCCTGTTAAAATACTTGTTAACACTCAGGAATCAAAGAGCTGAAATGGAATTGCTTCTCTAGCAATTAGTTTATTGATTTAATCAAGGGTCTTTAATGTAGAGGGTGAACGTGTGTGTACCGAAGTGCTGGTGTGTGTGCATGTGTGTGCGTTTTAAAGGAAGGGGGGAGGGGGGGGCACTAGGTGATCTGCTCCCTCGGCCAATAAAGGGAGGATTTGCGTTTGATTCTGCTCTTAAAGAAACAGATGAGCCAGCTAAAACTGCAAAACAGGCGAGTCAATTCTTGATCCCACTTCTCCGTCTCTCAACAAAACTGACTGTTTTCTTTCAAACAACCTGATTCAAGCATTTTTTTTTTTTTGCACCGTTTGTCTTGATTTTATTGCACATCAGTAAGTATTTACTCACTAGCATAGGGCGAGTTGCCTGCAGATCCGTTGAGGAAGTTGGGTGAGGTGCCCAGGGTTGCCATGCCAGAGTTAGCGTAGCCATTCATGCTAGTGGAGACAGAGCTGTAGCTGCTCTGCTGGGGAGTGGAGCTGGGGACATAGCCATGAGGAGACACACTGCTTGTACTTCTACTGAAACCTACAGACGAGGAAGGGGAGATAAAAAAAAAGGAGAAGGAGAAAAAAAACTTGTGTTAAGAGGTCAAAGCAGAAAGAAGAAATAGAAGAAGAAATAATAAAAAAAAACAAGAAAGATTTCATGCAGAGCTGCCAAGTTCTCTATTTCATAAAAGACTGGTGGGTGCAGTGATTCGAGCCCCAAAAAAAAAAGAAATAAAAAAATAAAATAAAAATTCTTACACAACATATGGCAAAACGAGAAAGCAATGAACATAGAAGTGGAAGAATGAATTAGGAGATCCAACAACTGAAACAAGAAGCCTTTGACCCTGCTGGCTCCTTGCCAAATTTAGATACATTGACAAGGCAATTAACACTGAAATGCCTCTGCAGCTTCATGGAACATTTTAAAGCCCAAAGCCAGTGTTCCTGACCCGGCTGGGGCCGGGGGGGGGGGGGGGGGGGGGGGGGCGGGGGG
>JARVJO010030606.1:0-12002 GCA_031762555.1 Cynodonichthys magdalenae | reverse complement strand
GGAGATGGGATTTTATTTATATTTGTAAAGCTGAATGTTACATATTCACTTTTCTTCTTTTATTTTAAAGCTAAATGTTGTCCCTCCTTCAGAAACCAGTGAAGATTCATGAAGTCTGTCCTTTTCTTCATCTGAAACCTGTGATGATGAAGCAGCTGGAAACAACCTGCAGCTGCATTTCAGTACAAACACTCATGGATTTACAGTAGTTTTACTGATTTTTATTTTTTATTAGTAGTATTTGCATTCAATAACGAGTTCAGACTTTTTCATTGTTATTTGTAATCGTTTGTTTGCAATAATATAAACATTCAGATTTGTATCTTGCATTTGCTTTCATTTAAAAGGTGGAGGGGAGAATTTCCTGTGTGGAGAATCTTGTTAGAGACATAAATGATAAATCCAAACAGTGATGTAGTTTTGTAGTTATATATTGCTTCTACTGTTTGTACTAAACAATAGAAAGGTCCCAGAAGCAACTGTATTATCATGTCTTATACCTTCCATGACAGGAAGCCCCACACCCCCCAAAAAAAAGTCGGGGGGGGGGGGGGGGGGTACACGGGCTGTGCGGGCACCCTGTCCAAAAATCCTACCTAAAAGCCTGCCCCCAACCACTCTGCCACAGCCACCTCAAATCTCAATTATAAGTAAGTCTCAATTACTTGCAGAATTTATAAAGACTAACATTAGTAAAACTAGACACATCTTTAGAATTAAGTGTATAGGGCTAAAAGCTAGACATAAGTTCAGTCCTATTATTGACTGAAATCTGTTTTTATACAGACTCATTTCTGTCATTTTAAACCCACAGAATGGGAGTTTTATCTGGAATGCATTAACCAGAGAAGCAGCCAAGAAGTCCCATGATAACTGGGAGATGCAGAGATCCACAGCTCAGGTGGGAGAATCCGTCCACGGAACCACTGTTAGTCGTACACTTCACAAATCTGGCCTTTATGGAAGAGCGGGAAGAAGAAAGTCTTCCAAAGTCGTGTTTGCCACAAGCCAAGTGTGAAGCAGGTGTTCTTATCAAATGAGACCAAAATTAAACATTTGCTGTGGCGTGGCTTTTTCACAGCAGGGAAAGGGAAACTGGTCAACGTTGAAGATAGATGGTACTAAATACAAGGCAATCCTGAAAGTAAACCTGTTAGAGGCTGTGAAAGACTTGAGACTGGGGCGGGGGGTTACTTTGCAGTAGGACAACAACCCAAAACATTCAGCCAGAGCTACAACGAAATGATATTCATGTGTTAGAAAGCCCCAATCAAAGTTTAGACCTAAATTCAACTGAGAATCTAAGGAGAAAACTGCTGTGAAGAAACACCCTCCATCAAATCTGATTGAGCGGAAGCTATTCTGCAAAGATTGGACAAAAATTTCAGTCTCTAGTAAGGCTGGGTATCATGGCCACTTCTCTAAATCAATTCGATTTCAATTCATAAGGTTCTGAATCAATTAATCATGATTCGATTCGATCTGCTCTTAAATAATGAAAATGGTTCTACTTTGTTGCAAAATACAATATGACTTTATTTTTTCTCTTCGCCATAAACATCAGGTTTTATCGAAAAACTTTTAATTAAACAGTTTATTATTGAAATAAAACTGTCACATGTTTCAAAGGTTTCAAATTAAAAAGGAATTGCTGGTGACAGTGTTGTTGAATAAATTCATTTCAAGAAATTATTAATTTTCTTGATCACCAAGTGATTGGAATTAGGTTGCAGAAGAAGAGGTGGGCTAATATAAATATACTTCTGCCCACTCCTTTTGAGTGTATGAAAATTGTATATTTGTAATGTTTCTGTTAACTTCTGTTGTCATGTTCAATAAAACTTTAGACTTATTACTTATACGTTATTAAAACAAATAATATAACTACAACACTTCATCACTGTGGATTTCATTAAGATGTTTCTTAAAGTTTAAAAATAATAATATTAACAAACTAAATTATTTTGTTAGAATGTGGTCTTTCACACATTTATACACGGAGAACAGTTTCAGTCAGATGTTTACAAACAGTTGTTTGTTTCGAGCGGCTGAACGAGCCGCTCGTTAAACCCCGCTTTGTTTTCGCGTAGGAGCGCAAATCTTTGCAACCAAAAGTCTCCATGGTCTCTGTTATCTTTAAGTTCTGCTGAGAACCGGCTGATAATGTGAGTGATTCCTAAGTTTCTTTCGTTTTTCTCCTGGCAACTTTTATCGAATGCTAACGTTAGCACTGAACGGCAACCGGATCTAAATACACGGCAAGCCAGGAGAGACAAAATATAGAAACGCGCTTCAGACGCACACACAAGATGCCATGGGTAAGAATCAATCTCATTGGATTTTCCCAAATTTAAATTAAATTGATTCAAGATCAATTAAATCAATTTTTTACCCAGCCCTAGTCTCTAGATGTGAAAAACCGAAGTAAACACTAAACAACAAACTATTTTAAAAAAACCTTTGTTTTTTCTCTTACACTTCCCAATTATGCAATACTGTGCATAAGTTTGTTTCATAAAATATTAGGAAAATACTCTGGAAGTTTGTGGTTGAAACTTGAGAAAGTGGGTATGAGGAATGAATACTTCTGCCAGGACGGTGTATGGAGCTTCTTAAGTAATGAGTCATGAATCTTCACCTTCAGCACTTTAGAATTCAGCAGTAACTCTATACATTATAAAACCCCACTGCAGGGATGAATGCCACTTTTCTTTATATTTTGACATCAACTTTTGAAATTATTTTCCCCTATACACTGATTTGATGATGTAATCAAGGGGCACTATTAAACATGTGTTCCCATCATTTAGGGTCACTGGAAGATCCCTTCAATAATGACTGGCATACCTAGTCATTGGACAAAGGAGATGACTCAGAATGATACTGAAATACAATAATAATAATAATAATGAAAAGAATGCTGGTTTGTTAACCGTGACTACATGTTTAGAATTAGATAGAAATCACAACAACAAACTGTATGAATGGTACAAAATGCAAGGGGGAGTCAAGTACACAGCGCTGGGCTGAACAGACGGTTTATTTGGTCTCTCGTTCATTCAGCCCTGAATTCAGGAAGTAAAAATCCATATAACAGAATCTTACAGACCTGACTCCCCTTTTTGCATTATGTCATGTAGGGCCAGGCTACGGCTGGAGACAGATCTTTGTACAATTATCCTTGACCTAATGTCCATATAGCGGTTTTTATGTGTTGTGTGGATCAAGGCATGTATCTAACTAACATCATCATTTTAATCATAAAAAATAACATCACAATACCTTATAAAAAAATAATAGGAAAATAAAATATATCAAAATTCACCTAGAAAAAGTAGAAAATGTGTAGTGTATTTAAAATCAGTAAGTAAGTCAAACCCATAAATTTCTTCAATTATATAGACTATTGTTTTGACTGGATATTTTTATGCCACAATGATACTATTTTCTCTCATATATATATATATATATATATGTATATATATATATATATATATGGACGTGTGTGTACACACGTACACCATCTAACAGTCACCAACAAACACCGAAACATTGAATCTATTTGTAATTTATGAAGAACAAAAGGAAAAAAATCTTGCTAAATCATGAAACATTTTTGCCCTCATAACAGAAGAAATCAATACTCAAAATAAAGCAAATAGGATGATTTTTAAGATCTATTGCCTCAGACTAAAAAAATCTAAGCAAAGGGAGAAACACCACATACTGACAAAACATTTACATCCATGATCCCGGTTTTGTTTTATTTTTTTAAGTTTTCTTTGCAGTCTTTGGGTGTTCCAAAATACATAACTGTTTTGGTCATTTGCAGGTACATGAGTACTCTGAAAGCTTTGGTAATTATTCAAAATCATGATCGAGTATACTTGCATCAGCTGCTCCTTTAAAAAAAAAACATGTCAAATGTGATAGAAAACAAGTAAAGAGTTGTGTAATCCTGAAAACTACAAAGAGGAAATGAAGAAAAACGCAAAACGCTTTCAGCAATTCAATTGTTGTTCTGCGTTAAAGCTACATGATGAACAAAGCGCAGCAGGTTCTGAATGAAAATGCGATACATTTGATTAAACTTTAACACTAAACTCAGTTTTACATTTTAGAGCTGTTGATATGCGAATTAAGTACTAAACAGGAACAGTTTTAACTCGTTATTTTAAGCCTGACCATCATGGAGCAGGGATCTCCAGAACCATGCTAACTGTGTTAGCTAGCTCTGGGATCCACCTTATTTCCCTGCAACAAAACGCCCACGACAGTCCCTCCTGATGTAACCGCTTCACACACGCTGCTACACGAAATGCTTATCACTTGTATTACTATTATTCGACATTACAAGAAAAAATGTACCATTACTTGAACAATAAACAAAAAGCCGTTAACAAATACGTAGAGCCTCTCCTCACCCTGACTAGTAGTAGTTGCGAGCAGAAGATTCATCTTCAGGAACACCAGGAAAACCAAGAGGAATTGAGTTGAATCCATCTTGTTCTGTCAAAGCTAAGCTTGCTCGTTTCTTCAGTTTTTAGAACAAAAACGTCAGAGCAGAGCAGGTTTTACCGTGAAACTGTGGGATAAAAGTAGCTAGCCGCTCCTTTGGAACAAAACCCCAGCTTCTGACCGAGCTCCGCTGGAGCTTCCTGATGGTGCCATAAATGCTGCTTTTAATGAACCTCGGAAATCTGCACTTTACATATTTATTCGAGGCAAGAGGCAAAACAAACTATGTAAAAATAACTCTTTTTGTCTGTATTTATCAATTCAAAATGTACATATACATATATGTTACATCAGTGCTTAAAAATCTCAATAAACCAACGTTTAGTGCAAATTTAGGTATGTCTGACAGCCCTTGAATGCAGCAAATCGTCTGGCTCATGTCAGGGAAATCAACAGTTTTTTCTGTAACAGGCATCTGCAAACTGCTTCTATCTGTGCCAGAAAACAAGTTTTCATGAAAACTTGACAGAAAGCTAATAATAGTTTAAAAGCTATGTGTATAATGTAACGTTTACAGTAACAACATGTCTTTAAGTAGATCCAGAAACCTGTGGCATTGTAACAAACTCTTTATAAATAAATAAGGATAAAACACGGGTCACTCTACCTCAGGCAGGGACACTTTTAGTTACATATTTAATGGGCTACTGAGTATTTGGATCCTCTTTGTTTCAGCTTATCCCTAATATGTGCAACTTTCATATTCAAAGCAGCACTAAAAGTTAAACTCCACAAGCTGAGTTTCAGCTTATCATGTAGGACACATCCCACCTCCTGACGTCAGCCAGATGGGAACTTTTTCCTCTCCATTCCAGCGTCCAGCAGACACACTCGCACATCTGCTCCACAGCAGGAATTTGAGGTAAGTTATCGACCAGGACTCTGAACAATTAAATACTTTCATTTGTTTTCCCATTGATTAGTATTCCAATTTATTTGTTTATATTTATTTTTTGCCTCCCACTGTAGCTTTTTGAAAGGAGCTGAGAGCCAAGCCTGCAGTGCAGTATATTCTCTCGTTTCATTCCTGATTATGCAATGGAGACATTCCCACAGATCTATTCACATGGAAAACAGCTTTTAAAATACTAAAAATGACACCAACTTTATTACGGTGTTGCATGCCACTTGTAAAATAATAGTTCTTCTGGGTAATTTATAATTGTTAAAGCAGCACAAACTTTATTTCTGAGTCTATTCCTTAAAGTGAAAACGGACAGAACGGGCACTTATTCCCTTTTTTGGTAAACTTGTGGGATAACTTAAAGTTGCAGGACACAAAAATAAAGTGAGTGTCATTCCTCGATAATTTATGTTTCTGTCAGGCTGTAAATGTGAAAGATTAAGCCATTAACTTATTGTTATTATCAGCTGGTTTTATGACATGTTGTTGTTTCTGCTGATATTTCGGGTTTGAAGCTGGGAGGTTCATCTCTGTGGAAACATCTTGTAATAAGTCCTCTGGTAAACAGTTCTGGGGAAATAAATGATGTGGTGATGAAACAACTGGCCTCCGTGGTGTTGGTGCTTCATCAGACTGTAGTCAGCTCATCATTTTTTCAAAAGCCAACTAGACTTAGATTTAGGATCAGGTATGTACTTGTGAGGTTAGGTTTAGGCTAAGGGGTCAGGGTTAGGCTGTAGAAATTATTGGAAGTCAATGCAATGTACCTATATTGTTTATTGTTTCCTCTTCTGTTGTGTTGTGGAGAGGCTAACTCAGGCCTGATGCTGTTCCAGTATTTTTACTGCATTCGTTTTAGGGATAGCTGTACTAGACCAGGAAAATGTGTGTGTGTGTGTGGGGGGGGGGGGGGGGGTTACTCAGTGGTGGACCATTGGAAGTCACCAGCTGGTCGGATGGGGCCCACAGGCCAACAGTTGAATAGCACTGTCTTAACACCAACCCAAAACTGGAATTCCACCACTACATTAAGACTGGTCTTTGGTCTTCATAAAGACTACTGGTCTTCACAAGTATGTATATGTATATGTATATGTATATGTATACCAGAAATGGTCCTAAAAAGTAACAAATACAAAACATTTGCACACACACTTCTGGTTTTTATTTCCCTGTGGGGACTGTGGATTGACTTCCATTCATTTTTTGGAAATTTTATAGCCTAACCCTGACCATTTACCCTAAAATTAACCTCACAGGTTAACCTGACCCTAAAACTAACCTAAACTCAATTTACACTATGGTCCTAAACCTAACCCCCCACCTATAATTTGCATTCGTAACCGTGGGGACCGGGCACTGGTCCCCACAAGGCAGCTTTTTTTTTGAAAATTGTCTCCACAATGTAGGAAAAATGTGTCCACACACACACTCATTTTGTTTTCATGAAGCCTTATTTCTTATCATGCAGTTTTGTTTTGTTTGGAACTTGTTTAACTTTTAAAACTCCTTTTTCAGTCCAGTTCTCATTCTTTATAAGGCAAAGAAATTGTTTCTTAATTTGACCATTTAATGAAAACAGAAAAATGCTGCCAGGTTTAGAAAGTGGCAACAACTTTGCCTGTGTGATTATAATCCCTAAAACGAATGCAGTAAAAACACTGGAACAGCATCAGGCCTAAGTTAGCCTCTCCACAACACGACAGAAGAGGAAACAATAAACAACAACTTAAAAACAGTTCCTTATGAAGCCAGGGAAATCTTTTTATAACAACAAACATAAAATACAAAAAAACTTGGCTCTAATAGTTTTTTTTCTGCTTACTTTCCTTTTTACATCCTAAATTTCCTCTTGGTTTTATTTATACATCAAAAAACTGCTGTACTAAATTCAAGAAAACAAACCGCACAATTCTGCCACTTCTATATTATTGTAAAGTAATCATTTTACAATCATCCATCCATCCATCATCTGTTTTTTCCAAGTCGGGTCATTGGGGCAGCAGCTTGATCAGGGATCTAAAGTGTTTTCAGTCCAGATGAGAGATATAGTCTCTGCATTTGTGTTCTGTGTCCTATAGTTAGGCATCCAAGAAGGCATCTTTGCCAGATCCCTGAACCCCCTAAACTGGCTTAACCATGTCCTTTTCCCTAGAATGAATTCTTTAATACTGCCAGACAGAGCTGGACGTGGCAAAGCTGAAGATGTTGGAGTTCTCTTTGGAAGCGACAAGGAGAAGATTAGGAATGAGATCATCAGAGACGAGGCACAGGTTGAATCATTGGGAAATTAAGTTAGAGAGACCAGACTGAGATGGTTTGGACATGTCCAGAGGAGGGACAGTAGAAGGATGTTAGAGATGCAGCTGCCAGGAGGAAAATGACAGATATGGGTGCAGTTTAGAGGTTGGAATGAAGACAGTGAGACGGAGGAGGTTGACCAGCTGTGGCAACTCCTGAAGAGGGAACAGTCAAAAGAAGAAGTTATAAAAGAATTTATAATGATGTGAAAATGCTTTTCATAAACCTTTGAGGAGGAGATGTTTTTATAAACTCACTTCATGGTCTTTGCTCTTGTCTGTTTCCTGTTTTAATTTAAGAGTTACTGATCTGTGCGTCTTGTTCTGCCTGAGAACATTTCAGATTATTTTATGTATTTCCTCTGTGTTTCCAGTTAAGAGTCTATGTTCTGTTCACATCTTTGTTTTTATTTTGTTTTCTCCCCCCCCCCCCCAACCCTTTTTTTGTCAGCTTATTCACATTATTTTTTTTTTTGCTTTTTTTCTTTTTGCTGACTGGTGCTGACATAGTGCTTCTCCTTTTCAGATTTGTTTCATTTGAAGTATTTCCTATTATGTGCTACTTCTGTGCCTCAGATGTTAAAAAACATCCTTCCTTTCTCATGCAGAAATGCTTTTGTAATCCCCGCCCACACACACACACACACACACACACACACACATACACTCTAAAAATGAAATGTTAGATTTACATAACCATGTTATATCAACTGGTTCCACTTAACTGAGTTAAGTAAATTCAAAGCAACATACTCGTGTTCTTTTGTTAAAAAGTTGGTATATTGCTTTGAATTTACTCAACTCAGTTAAGTGGAACCAGTTGACATAACACGGTTAAGTAAATCCAATTCATTTTTTAGAGTGTACACACAACTTAAGTCATTTTGCAGAACTTTAAAGCTATCATCTAAGTATATTTACACTTGGTTTGTCCATTTATTCAAATCAAAAGTGCCTAAAAAGTCCTTCATGAAAGGAACATGAATGAGTCTCAGGAGCAAGTTTAACAGAATTATTTATATTAAGTAAGTTAGTATAATTATTTAAAAAAATAAGTTTTCAATAATAAAAAACTTTTCATTATAAACAGGAAAACAGATTTTTCATACCAGCATGTGGTTTGTATGTTTTGCATCAGATATCTAACTCAAAAAGATTTGTATTTTTTTTATTTCCATACAGTTGTTACAGGAGGCATTAGATAGTTGTTTGTAAAGCCTGACCTCAGCAAATTACTCTGTGATGTGTGAAATAGAAACAGGAAGTGCAAGAAAATAACCCTAAATTTACACTTTGGAACAAAAAATTTAAAACAGTTAAGTAAGAGAATGTGAAGCAGCAGTTCTTTATTGCTTTCTGTTCATATGTTCAAGTCTATTTCATAGAAAAACGTTTGTTAACATAGATATATAGGTTTTTGAACACATTTTCTATAATGCAGTTTGAGGTTTTAAATAAAAAAATGACAAACACACACACATTCCCGGTCTAGTACAGCTATCTTTATGGGTACAATGCATTGACTTCCAATAATTTCTACAGCTTAACCCTGACCCCTTAGCCTAAACCTAACCTCACAAGTACATACCTGATCCTAAATCTAACCTAAACTCAATTCATACCTACGTCCTAAATCTAACCCCGACCCACCAGTGGCATTTCCCTTCATCAGGACTAGGCTTAGGTCCAATTGGTCCCTACAAGTAGGTGTGTATACCAAAAATGGTCCCCACATAGTAGGGAATATCTGCCCACACACACTCACAAAAAATGTTTTTAAAAATAATTACTTATTTGCTTATTTATTTTTAATTAATTTAATATGAGCATAAATTTCAAATCAATGGTCCATTTTAAAATTATGATTTAATAAAAAAAGAATTGCAAGGTGAAAGATACTTGTTCTTTTACATGATGCAGTGTTTCCCACATTATTGAACAACTAACCCCTTGTCTTGCAAGTCCAGCCCCTTTGAGTAATTGTGCCCCCGCCCCCAAGGAATTTAGCTGAACAGCCCTGGTGCAAGACTAAGGTGTGAATTAAGTTTAGATTAGGTTTAAGGTAGGGGGTCAGGGTTTGGCTAGAAACAACTGTAAATGAATAGAAGTCAATGAATGGTCCTAAAAAGGCAATGTTTGTCTGTTGTGTTAGCAAAATATCTCATGAACTAATGAACAGGTTTTAGTTATCACAGGATGTACGTCTTCAGTATATCAAGGTTTGGAGTTGTCAAGGCAAGATGGCCGCCAGAGCCAACTGACCAGACAACAAAAATACATTTTTACAGTTAGTGTTCAGTTAAATGTTGGTGTGGTAGTAGCCGATCATCCTCTCCAAGTGCTCCACAGCATCACTGATCTTTTAGTCCATGAGTCTCTTAAATAAAGTTTTAAAAAGCAGTTTGTTGTTTCACTTCAGCTCAGAAGTTTTACCAGAGAACTACAGAAGAGTAAAGAACTTTCCTGAACCTTCCAGGGGGGAGTCAGTAAGGACAAATGTTCAACAAGCAGCCAAACATTTTAATCTGATTGACTGACACAGCTGCAAATCTCAGAACATTCACTTTTGTATGTTTTACTTGAGATAAACATCAAACAGCCTGAACTTTTACAGCCAGAGCTGAATGCAAAACAGAAAGGATTTCAAAATGCTGCCGAATGATAATTCTGCTTTTGTTGAGTTTAACTCCAGGTCAGTGGAGGAATGTGGTGGTCAACTCTGTCCAGACTTCAAAATAAGATGGAGAGTCATGTTCTGATACTGCTGCCAAACCAGAAAAAACATTTGAAGACCTTCGGAGAAAAAGCCAAGATTTCAAAACAGTGTTTTATCTGGAATCTCAAAGTCACCGCCACACGTGTAATTTTCTGACCGTGTGTGTGTTTTTGTTCGTGAAATTCAATGAGGTGTCCCGGTGCCAGACAATGTCTTCTTATTACTGCCGTTCAGGAAGAACACACCCTTTCACTGTGTTTGAGACAAAGTCCTAATCTAAACCAGCTGTCATTTAGGTCCACATCCCCTTTTCTTTGTAAGAAAATGCCAATCGAATGAGAAGCACCCATGACCTCAGAGCCTTTTTTTCCTGTAATGTTCTGTAATTCTGTAGGAGTGATGACCGGAAAAAAAGAGACATCTGTTTACCCAACCTGTGTATTTTGTTTTCATGTCAACTCTCCACGACATTTCTGCTTCCTGGGAAAGTTCAAGGGTTAAACTCAAGGTGATTTGACTTGAATTAGATTTTGTGTTAGAGGAGTGCAGTGGCATTAATTTGTCTCAGATGTTACAGATAGAGAAAAGTAGCAATTTCAAAAATGACTTCAATCTCATTGTTTTCAAGTAACCACATGTTTTAAAGCTGATGTGAAACCAGAAAAACTTCCTCTTGTGAGACTTTTACAGTTTAAGACAGGGTTTTTTTGTGTCAAAAAAGAAAAGAAAGGATTGATGGTGCAGACATGAAGTAACATAATAGTTGAAAAAATATGAAATAGTTTTTAAATTAATTTGATTTAGAGATCTTCAGACCCCCATATTTGGTGTTTCATGACCCACAGTGGGACCCCCCTCCCCAACTTTGAGAACCATTTCTGTGGAAAACTCAAAATAATAAAGAGTGGAGCTACATCAGTGAAAAACGAAGTATGCACACAAAATATGAGTTCTAACCAAAAAAAATGTGGCTCAATATTTGTAAAACTGACAGAGCTAATGTTCTGACACAGCACTTAATTCATGGGACATTTTGCTAACAGACAGGGTTGACTGCAACATCTATAGGCAAAGTTTTAAACAAACATCAGTTGGTGCTCAGAGTGGTGTGTTGGATCACACCGTTTGTCCAGCATGCGTCAACTCACAGAATGCCAATCTCAGTTCAGGAGCGATTAGCGGTGACTGTTATCATGGGAGCACACAGACAGCTGTTGCTGCGGGTTTCAAGTTGGGACTGTCGACAGTTTCATCAATTTTTATTGAAATGACAAAGGTCATCTGGGAGGCACTGAAGGAGAAATTTGTTTAATTTCCTTCCCACGCAGAAATGGAGAATGTTGCGCAGGACTTTTGGAGGCTGAGGAACTTTCCAAATTGTGTTGGAGCAATTGATGGGAAGCACATCAAAATCAGAGCTCCTCCAAGAGCAGGCAGCGACTACTTCAACTACAAAGGTGGGCACTCCATTGTGTTGATGGCAGTGTGTGATGCCCGCTACAAATTCACAGTGGTGGACATCGGGGCATACGGTAGAGAGAGTGATGGAGGGGTGTTTGAGCAG
>JARVJO010030605.1:0-12003 GCA_031762555.1 Cynodonichthys magdalenae | reverse complement strand
AGTCAAGTTTATTTTCTATATAAACAGCATTTTAATAACAACTAAAGGTGACATAGTTACTTTATTATGGTATAGAAAAGAAATATATGCCTATGATACATAATATTGCCCCTTTAACAAAACAAAACACCAACATCTCACCTCTCACAGGTTTTGTATTCAGCACGACTCCCATCACTGCTGAGAGCCTCCAAAACCTTTTATTTTGTAAGAGAGGCTTTTGTCTGTTTGGGCCAAAGACTTTTACCTCAGCTCACCTCAACAACACAAGAAATCACTGCTGCCAACAACTTGTTGGGACAAAAGGATATAAACACAGGAAGACCCAGACTGTTGATTTTTAACAATTCATTACAAAAGAAATGTCAAGAACATCCAATGAATAATGCAGGTCCAAGCAGCAGAATCTGACCTTAGATGGATTCATTTAAACAAAACTTATCAGAAAGACTTAACACTAGTTAATGTAAGATCAGTCTGTGTAGCACACATTATTTTCCGGTTCATCTCCACAGACTGACCACTTTCTTATCTAACTACATTCACAACAAGAACATTCAAACACCACAGAGAACCCAGCTGACACTTATTGCCTTTGTTGTTGTGAGACCAGAGGTTTACAAACTGCTCCATCGGTAAGATTTGTTCTACGATTTACAGAAAGAATAACAGACTTAACATCTGACCTTTGCTCTGATACTACTCCACTATTCAACTGATGCCTGGTTCACACGGCAAGATTTTAAAACTGTCAACTGATTTTCAAAGACTGAGAGACCCCTATGAAGATAAAAAATCCTAAATATAACAGGTTTGGTTTTACAGTGTGTGGTGTACAGCCACACAACAAAGACAACACAACACACACCAAGAGATTTCCCTCACCAAAATTCTGATGTCAGATGGGAAATCTTGCAAAACCTCACAAGGTCAAACGTGAGTTCAGAGTAAATAAATATGGCAGACGAGGAAGAAGTGATGGTTTGTGGACTATTTTTAACAGAGAAAAAAAAAAGATTGTTGAAAAGGTAAAATCTGGTCAAAAGTTGACACCATTATTTTGCAATGTGAACCAGGCAAAGGAGGTTCATCAAACTTTTATCTGACTTTTAGCTGTCTCTAGATTTACCTGATTCTATACTGTTTGTCACTTATTGCCCTGGAGTTAAAGAATATAACAATAATGGAGCACTGATGAAAGGAAGTAGAAAGTACAGCAGGCTTTTAGTGTGTTAGGTGAAAATTTGACATAAAAATGTCTCCATCTTCTGCCTCTTATCCATAGTTGGGTCGCTGAGGCAACAAGTCCAGCAGAGAAACCCAGACCTCTTTCTCCCCAGACACTTTTCCTTTAAATAATACCATTTATGAATAATTATATTGAGAGTTGATTTAGTTATTCATTGTTCAAGTGAACATTGAAACTAAAGTATTCTTATTATAAAACAATTTAGAGTAAATAAAAGCTTTTTTAATATTTCTATATTGTTTTTCAGTTATTTAAAGAGTTAGGGCAACAACAGCCCATTTTAAGGGTTGCTTCATGTTTGAACACTCAAACTAGTCAGTAGTTTGTGCTTTTTGTCTTTAAGTCAATGTTTAAACCTGGACCTTACGGTGCTAATGCCATCAGCACACTGAATTATTTATACACAATGCCTTAAACCACTGCTCTAAACCAAAAATCTGATTTTCATAAACATGCATCTGAATCCCAGTGTTTCCTAAGTTCAGCAAGGACACAAAGTCTGGCTTCACATTTTATTTTATCACCATAATGAAGCCGCAAACTCCACTGTCATAGGAGCCGACTTGGGAAGTTAAGGGTCACCATAAACAACACAAAGTCTGACTTTACGAGACCCTGGAGATAAATTGGAGCTGCAGAAAAAGAATTCTTGTTAGAGAACATATGTTTTGCTTGCATCCTGTGAGTAAAGGTCACAGTGAGACAGAGTAATGGTTCCAGCATATTCATGGCAGTGCATCTTCATTTGGTGCAGATGAGCGGGAGGGGATTCCCACATCTTTAATGATGGTGAAATGATGTACTTGCATGCTGCAGGGGGAAAGTCAACTTATGAGTTCCAGATTTATGACTTTTTAGGATTTAATGAAGACATCACTTTGTTGTAAAACTGTTGCTACTTTGTGCCACATTTATTGGATTTGAAGAACATCTGCACATCTTTTGAGATTTTTGCCAACATTATTCTCAAAAACTTTGCCATCATTATTGATTATTTTATGTTTTTTCTATCAGTCTCTAAATTACGAGCAGTAAAAGGTTATTATTTATGGTAGCTTTTATTCTTATTAATGTCAAATCAGCTAACTCTGACAATTTGATGAGACAGTTTCCAAGAATTTAAAGCCAAATTCTCCCAACTGCCCAGGAAAACGACCTCATTAGAGCAGAAACATTATAAATAAACAGTGTGATGATACAAAACTGAGCCACATTGTGATCTGTGGCTGTGGAACAGATTTCAGGATGGCACGGAACATTTATAACAGACAGAAAGATAATACAACTTTATTTTACCTCCTAATTCTGGCATAATTTGCAAACATAATTTTTCATGTGAATTTTAATCTTCTTAGGTACATTTTTACGTGTTGGAAACTCCGTCAATTGATCACAACATGGTGGTGAGTTGGATCTGGTGGAGGGGGAAGCTGCTGGACAGACCTGGTAAAGCCAAACTAAAGGCTGCAGCATGCTTCATCCAAACTGCCAAAATCAGGCTGAACTGTTGCAGTTTCATGACGAAAATTACATCATTCAGTTCGGAATGTCGACATTCCGGCACCTTCTTGTCACAACCCGTGGGTCAAACTTTTTACCCTCTCCACATAAGAACACATACAAACTTTATTGTGTGATTGGTCAGAAGTTTGTTTTTTGCTTCAACCACTCACTTCAGAAAAAAAAGACTCGTCTCCAGAAGCCGACTGTTGTAGCAGGAAGCAGCGGTTTGTAAAGATAGCCAAAAACTCATGAATTGAGATAAAACAGACGTTTTCCATGGTGAAATCTGACTGATAAAAACTTTGGAAAAGGTGGAATACCCCCTCTGGGTCAGAGGAGAGTCTCTGCCTCAAGTGGAGGAGTTTAAGTATCTGAGTGTCTTGCTCTTGAGTTATAGTAGGATGGAAAGGGCGATGGATTGGTGGATTGGGGCCTCGTCCCCAGTAATGAGGACATTGCTTTGGTCAGTCATGGTGAAGAAAGAGCTGAGTTGAAAGGCAAAGCTCTGGATTTACTGGTATGTCTAAGCTCCAACCCTCACCTGTGGACATGAGGCATGAATCATGACCAAAAGAACAAGATCCTGTATAGAAACAGCCAAAATGAGCTTCCTTTGTAGGGTGGTTGGGCTCAGCCATAGAGACCGGGTGAGGACCTCTGTCATCTAGGGGGAGCTCAGAGTAGAGTCGCTGCTCCTCTGCATCAAAAGGAGTCAGTTCAGATGGTTCATCTGATTAGGATGCCTCCTGGACGCCTCCATTTAGAGGAGTTCCAGGCATGGCCCACTGGTAGGAGGTCCCGTGGTAAACCCAGGACTTGCTGGAGGGATTATGTATCCTCTATGACCTGGGAAATCCTTGGGGTCCCCCAGGACGAGCTGGAAAGTGTCTGGGGAAAAAGAGGTCTGGGTTTCTCTGCTGGACTTGTTGCCTCTGCGATCCGACTACACTCTAAAAATGAAATGTTGGATGTAGTAACCATGTTATGTCAACTGGTTCCACTTAACTGAGTTGAGTAAATTCAAAGCAACATACTCATGTTCTTTGGGTAAAAAACTGGCATATTGCTTTGATTTTACTCAGCTCAGTTAAGTGGAACCAGTTGACATAACATGGTTAAGTAAATCCAACATTTTATTTTTTAGAGTGTATGGATAAGAGGCAGATGATGGAGACATTTTTATATCAAATTTTCACCTAACACACTAAAAGCCTGCTCTACTTTCTACTTGCTTTCATCAGTGCTTCAATTTAGAAGTATTAAGAAAGCTTTTATTTACTCTAAATTGTTTATAATAAGAATACTTTAGTTTCAATGTTCACTTGAACAATGAATTACTAAATCAACTCCCAATATAATTTTTCATAAATGGTATTATTTAACTTGTAAAAGTTTCAAATATTATATCAAATCTGGTATCTAAATCCAGTAAGATAAATCTTATGGTCAAATGTGAGACAGATCTCACTAAGGTGAGTTTTATACAGATGTATTCTTAAATATGAATGAAAAGTGCCTTGAAAATCTTTTTCATTTAAGAAATGTCAAAGAAAGACAGAACTTATAGTTAAAAAAGAGACATTAAAGTTGAATTTTTCTCCAAGATGTGACTTTGCCATGAATATAAAACAATTTCTTCATGATTTTAAATGTTTTATGTGACAAAAGAATAAAAAAGAGCAAAGATTTGGAGCAGTTTTCTCAAATATGCTTTTCACCTTCAGAAGAATATCAAATTAGAAAATTTATGAAGAAATTTTGAATGCCTGTGTTAATTTGTTTAGGCTAAAGATGGAACTTAAAGCTCTTGAAGGCAGCTGGATCTTGTCTATTTTTTAATGAGCCATTTGTCACACTATCTGGTTGGTCACACAGTACAGTAAGTCACAAGGTGGGTCACGTTGTAAGGTTGACTATATTGTACGTTGGTCACATGATATGGTTTCTCACATGGTATGGTTTGTCACGTGGTAGGGTTGGTCATGTGTATTGTTCGACCAAGAGCTATGTTTGGTCACATGGAACGGTTGGTTGAGGGGTATAGTTTAGGTGGTATGGTTAATCACGTGCTATGGTTGGTCAGGTGGTAATTTGGTCAACTGAAATGGTTGGTCACATTGTATGGTTGATCTAGTGTTATGGTTATTTATGTGGTATGGTTGGTCACTTGGTAGTTTGGTCACATGGAATGGTTGGTTGAGGGGTATAGTTTATTAGGTGTTATGGTTAATCACATAGTATGGTTAATCACATGGTATGGTTAATCACATGGTATGGTTAATCACGTGGTATGGTTAATTACGTGGTATGGTCAGTCACATAGTACAGTTAATCACGTGGTATAATTGGTCAGATGGTACTTTGGTCAACTGGAATGGTTGGTCACATGGTATGGTTGATCAAGTGTTATGGTTATATTTTTTCTTTAATTTATTCATTTCATTTAAAAACAATAAATAATATACACATAACAAATAATAAAAATTGCAAGTAAAATGAAAGGCAGCAGAAAGAAGAAAAAATCTTATTAATATCTGCCCCTTTTTTCCAAAAATAAATAAATTCAAACAATAATCTTCAAATAAATGGTTATTCATGTGGTATAGTTGGTCACTTGGTAGTTTGGTCACGTGGAAAGGTTAGTCACATGGTATGGTTAATCATGTGGTTTGGTTGGTCACATGGTATGTTTGATCAAATGTTGTGGTTATTCACATGTTATGGTTGGTCATGTGGTAGTTTGGTCTTGTGGAATGGTTGGATCACATGGTTCTGTTGGTTGTGTGGTTATGTAAGTGCAATAGCCTTCATCATTTAGTTTGTACAGAGGTATGTGCTGATGTACCGTGTGGTATTTAAAGCGTACAGTAGCTTCCTCACTTCCTGAATACATGGTCACCATGTACAATAATTGCTGCTTTTCTCCCTTTGCCTGTTCTTCGTCTCAGTAGAAAACACAAAAGAGGAACATATGTGTTCGCATCTGACGAGGGAATGAAATAAAACTACTGTGTGACTCCATTTCCATCTTTTGTTTTAAAAAGCTGTTCAGAAGATTCATGAACATCATGTCTCATCATGTCTGTTTATTCATAGCTCTGTTAGGGTACTATCTCACTGGGCTGCAATTGTTGGAAACTAATTTAAAACTCAAGGTTTTGAATAAAAACAGAAAACTGTGGGGACACGTTTTGAGTAACCAGTTTTTAAAAATCATGGAGCCACTGTTTGAGCAGACTAAATAGTTTTATTTTAGACAATCATTCTTTCTTTGGTTTAAGTTTATTCAAAGTCTGAATTTGAAATTCTCCTGGGTTTAGGTAAAAAGAATTGGTCTGGGCCATTAGATGGAACAACATACATTCATGTACCAGGGACAGTTTACAAATGCAGCTGAAGGCAGAACTCTACTAAAGATTATTACTTTCTGTACAAAAAGCCTCTATGAAGTCACCAGGCTACAAGCCACTCAGTTTTTTTTTAAACTCTGTACCAGAAATATCAGTGTTCCTCAGACTTGGCTGGTGTCTGAATGTACTTGCAGAGTTGAGTAATTAGGTGGTTTAAAATTGCTCTGCTCTGTTTGACAGCTATGAAAGTAAGTGTTGTATTATAGCATTTAATAGCTATAAATCCTCCACCAACATCTTTTTTATAGGAGCAGGGAAGGTAATTAAGTGGAAACAGCATCTTCCACGAGGTCTATCAGAAGGAGGAAGCTGCGGTTCAAAGGAGCTCATATCAAACAGCTGAGTGGGATCTTCAGAGAGCTCAGTTCTGCTGAAGTTTGTAACTTCGAGAGTCAAACTGAGGTCGCAAAACAACAGTGAAACCCTGTGTTAAACATTACACCTACCGACCTGACAGAAACAAACTTCTCTACATTATTCTAAGTAAAAATATTCAACAACATGGTTGTGTCTCTTTTAATAAACTGAAGTGAAGCCCTTTGCTCTTCAATATGAAGTTGTTTTACACATTCTTTGTGATGTTTATTGTATCTGTGTTTTTCTTTGGTGTCTACATAAACAAATATTCTGTTTCATTTGAGGCAGAAAATGCTCTGAAAGCAAATAAAGCTTTTACACTTTATATGTCTGCTGTGCTGCCTCATGTGTACCCCACCATTTTAATAAGCCAATATCTCACAGTTCTGGGACCAGTATCAGAGAAGGGGCATTCAGAAAGTTCTTGGTTCTTTGCATTTGTTGCAGAGGCTCACAGTTGTATTGCTTGATTATTGAACTTGAGGAAATAACAGAACTCAAATATCCCAAAATACAGAAAACAAAACCTGAAAAGCGATGATAAACATAAAGATCTATGTAAAGTAAACAAAACACACAGATCCTGACACGCCCTGTAGGAGCCCCACTTTTAAAGAAAGGAAATAAAATGATCAATTTGAATGCAGAATAGCTGAATGTGAAACATATTAAAAATCGGACAGAAGGAGACCCTCCTCTGTAATAAACATGATGACCCCTAACAACCTGGGATGTCCTGGTCCCGTCAGGCTGGACTTCATGCTCATCCGGGTGATTTGGTGCAGAAACTTGTGATTGTTGACCAACTTTCTGCTCCTGTTAATTATTCATGGTCATCCCCAGCAGCATCCTGTATGTGTGTGTGTGTGTGTGCGTGGGTGTGCATGTGTGCGTGTGTGTGTGTGTGTGCGTGCGTGCGTGTGTGTGTGTGTGTGTGTGTGTGGGTGGGTGTGCTGCACGCAGATTTTTGCAGGACTGACCTAGATTACATTTCAAAGGAGGGCTGGTGGAGTTTTTCATCATCAGAGAGGGCTTTAAGTGATTCCCGAGTGTGACCTCATCCCTATGACCTCATCCTCACCTCATTATCAGCAACAAACCCAGATTTCCAGACTCCTCAGTTCAAACAAGCTCATTGTTTGTCCGCTCTTTGTTGTTGTGATGAAGATGAATACATCTACCTCTGATTGACTGTGCAGCAGGTTTCCCACTTTGGCTTAAAGCTTTCAGCCTCATCACACATTAATGATTGCCTCACGTGTGTTTAACAAAACCAGCACAATCACACACAACTGGTGGTGAAGGTGAAGGTGGAAGAGGGAAGTGGTGGCAGCAGAGGGGTGTATGAGATCAGTAGTAAATCCATTGTAATCTCCTTTTAAGCTACAGACCAGCTCCACAGAGGCCTCCTGAGCAAGAGATGGCCCGTTATGACTGGGCCTTTCATCCTGGGAAAGAGATTACATCTGAGGAACGCTCAGCTCTCACAAGTTCCACACAGAGCTCCAACAATGCTTTATTCTGGTCACATCCACAGCAAGGAGACGTCTGGCAGAGCTGCACAGCTAACACTCATACAGTCTGCTGGAAACGTACATGTCCACAGGCCTGGAATGTGCTGGAGCTGAATGGTGACCAGGTAACAAAAGAATCCTGACTGGGAGGTGGTCAGTTTGAACATTAAGCTTGTAACATTTAGTGAAGGAAAGTGAAGAGCTTCCTGTTCACCTGAGATTTAGGTCACCTGGATGGATTAGTCCAACTGTAAAAATCACATTTTAGATTAGATTTTCTTTTCTTTTTGTGTCATGCACCACAGGTGCCCAGCCCACATGGGCTTACAAGACACAACAAAACACGTTCACACACAGGTGGGCGGGAAGACAAAAACATTCTTTAAACTAAAAGTGTCCTCTTCCTGAGGTGCCAGGCTTTTAACATAAATTGCACTGAAATACAAAATACTTTAATAAATACTGGATTTTATTTTCATCAACCAAATAATAAAACATCTGAATAACATCAAGAACTTCACCAAATAATTCATTTCATAAAATCATATGAAAGAACAACAAAACTAAAAGTGTATTTCATTTTCAGTTTCACCCAAATCACACAAAGAACAAATATGGTCCTCCTCTGGAACTGAATGAAAACGTAATTTACAGAGCCAGAGGCAAAGTGCCAGGTCTATACTGTGTACAAACCGACCTTTGATGTTTAGATGATTTACATGTGGTTCAGTACCATAACCATCCTTTGTTTGAATATAGGTTCGTAATTTTCATATAACATATAACATATAAACTTCAAAATAATACAGTTTAATCTGTTCAATTTTACCTAACTTATTTCTATAAATATACACTGAAAATATGCCTCCTTAAATATCGTCTCATTTTGTCTGGCCTACAAATCCTAATAAAAGATATGTTTTGTTAATCTATGATCTGACATATTAATGAACCTATACAGTCTGACCATATCTTCAATATATCTAACTTCACAAAATATCTGTACATTTAACTGAAATATAATAATGTTGGAGTTTCATAAATTAATATATGTACTGTAATCTTCTATCATATCTATCATATCATCATTCATCCTTGACCTCTGAAGGTTATGAAGCTGACAGAGTTGCAGATACTGTATATGAGTGGATAAAAAAAACACCAGACTGAGCTCAGAGCTGTCTGCAGGAGATTTTATATTTTAACTAATGTGTGAATGTTTTAGAGATTGTTTGGTCAAACAAATAATTCTCTCTCTTTTGCCAAACGTTTCCTTCTGTCAGCACACAGAACCAGCCTGCTGCATGATAGTGGTCAGTGCTGTGGTACCATTGCTCTGAGGCTGCTGGTTCAAGCCCATGAAGAACATCAGATGTAAAATATTTGTAAAATGTACTGAATGAGTTGACTCACTGTGGTGATCCTGCAGAATAAAGCAGGTAAAGTTCATTAGTCATCTTCTAACTTTTTTTTGTTTTAAGTCCAGCAGTCTCTCCTGATCACTGCTAACACATTAGAGAAATAGGCAAAATAACTATTTCATCCCCTCAAAATTTTGTATCTTTGCTCACTTTCAAATGACTGAACAGTTTTATCTTTATTTAAGTTTATTTTTTATAGAGAGAAATATAAAATATTAACTGATTCAGAATAAAACTAGTTATACAACCCACAAACTGATCTGCAATCAAAACACATTTCATCCCCAGCATTTTGGACATGTGCCCATGTAGCACAGAATTACAATCAATCAACCAATCAATAAATCAATCAACCAACCAACCAAAAGGTTGTTTTTATGTGACAACCTTTAACTGAACTTCAATAAAAATGGTGACATTTTAACATAGTTTGTTCAACTGCTGTAACCTGAAAATTTTTAATACAAAAAATAAAATAAAATTTTAAGACCAGCAGAATATGGCAAGCAAGTTTATCAAATAATACAAGGACATCATCAACAAGGACCATGAACAAGGTCATCAAAGCGTATGTGTAAAATGTATTGGACTTTCTGAGGCCTCTTTCCATCCAGGACTTTGAGATACGCTGGTGGTTCATCAAATCCCTCACAAAGCCTGTAGAGACTGAAACTTTCAGGTGACCTTGAGGCTCTGGAACTGCTCAGACTCTTTTAAGAAACTTCTAAAGAGTTTTGTTTATAATTGTTTTTACTTTAGTTAAATTAGTTTTCTGTTTTTTTTTTTTTCTTGGTTATTTTTGTTTTATTTTTTTTATTGTTTCTGTTGTTTTGCTCTCTGTGAAGCACTTTGTGATGTTTGTGTCTGTGAAAAGTGCTATAGAAATAAAGTTTACCCCATGACTTAATTCAGTTCTTCTTGGTTCTTCATGATCATTTCAGATATCTTGAACATCATAGATGAGGGTAGGAATGTAGACCGATGGGTAAATCGAAAGCATCGCCTTCTGGCTCAGCTCTTGCTCCACCACAACAGATCAGTACAGCCCCTGCATCACTGCAGACGCAGCACCGATCCGCCTATCGATGTCCCGCTCCATTATGCCCTCATTCGTGAACAAGACCCCAAGATACGTAAAGTTCTCCACTTGGAAAAGGACCTCTTCCCCGACCTGGAGAGAGCACCCTACCCTTATCTGGCTCAAGACCATGGTCTCGGATTTGGAGGCACTGATCCTCATGCCGGCCGATTCACACTCGGCTGCGAACTGCTCCAGCGAGAGCTGGAGATCACGATTTGATGAAGCCAATAGGACCACATCATCTGCAAAAAGGAGAGATGCGATCCTAAAGTCACCAAAACTGATCCCCTCAACACCTTGACTGCACCTAGAAATTCTGTCCATGAAAGTTATGAACAGAATTGGTGACAAAGGGCAACCTTGGCGGAGTCCAACTCTCACTGGAAACGTGTCCGACTTACTACCGGCAATGCGGACCAAACTCTGGCACCGGTCATACAGGGACCTAATAGCCCATATCAAAAGGCCTGGCGTATCGAACGTCTTCTCCAAGTCCACAAAACACATGTGAACTGATTGGGAGAACTCCCATGCACCCTCCAGGAACCTGCTGAGGGTGTAGAGCTGGTCCAGCGTTCCACAACCAGGACGAAAACCACACTGCTCTTCCTAAATCTGAAATTTGACTATTCAACTGACCCTCCTCTCCAGTACCCCTGAATAAACCTTACCAGTGTGCCTTAGAAGTGTGATCCCCCTATTGTTGGAACACATTCTGTGGTCCCCCTTTTTGAATAGGGGGACCACCACCCCGGTCGGCCAATCCAGAGGAACTGCCCCCGATGTCCACGCAATATTGCAGAGGCGTGTCAACCAACACAACCCCACAACATCCAGAGCCTTAAGGAACTCCGGGCGAATCTCATCTACCCCCTGCGCCCTGCCTCAGAGGAGCTATTTAACCACCTCAGTGACATTGGCACCAGAGATTGAAGAGTCCAACCCAGAGTCCTCAGGCTCTGCTTCCTCAAGGGAAGACTTGCCTTTGGGATTGAGGAGGTTTTCGAAGTATTCCACCCACTGACCCACAACATCCCTAGTTGAGGTCAGCAGCGCACCAATCCCAAATTAAACAGTGTTGGTGGTGAACTGCTTTCCCCCGCCCTGAGACGCTGGATGGTAGACCAGTATCGCCTCAAAGCCATACAAAAGTCTTTTTCATGGCTTCTCCGAACTCCTCCCACGCCCGAGTTTTTGCCTCAGCAACCACCTTAGCTGCAATCCGTTTGAGGCTGCAGCATGCTTCATCCGAACATTCGAAATCCAGCCGAACTGTTGCAGTTTCATGACCAAAATTGCGTCACTCTGTTCGGCTTGTCGACATTTCGGAACCTTCTTGTCGCAACCCGCGGGTCGAACTTCCCCCCCCCCTCCACATAAGAACACATCCAAACCTTATTGTGTGATTGGTCAAAAGTTCGTGGGAGTGTGTGTTTGTGCTGGAAGCGCTCAGACGCTGCGTTTCAAC
>JARVJO010030604.1:0-12007 GCA_031762555.1 Cynodonichthys magdalenae | reverse complement strand
TAAAAAACATGAATGGAAGTCAATGGAAGGTCCCCACGGGGTTCAAAAACAAACATGTGTGTGTGTGTGTGTGTGTGCAACATGGATAAAACACACAGTTAACTACTGTGTGTGACTTGGTTGTCATTGTTCATTTTACAGAGTTATTCCAAAGATTTGAATCGTTTATGAGCTTCACATTTCTCAGACAGGCAGAGACAGAAAGGCTCACATTCTGGTAAGATTATCTTGACATTGTTATTTCTACACACAATGTCCCTGATCCTCAGAGTAATCCATACACTTCACTGTCAGCTTGTTTTAACACAGCTTCTACCAAGCTGGACTCCACACCTGGATGTTCTGCGGAGGGGAAATCTGCTTCTGTAAAGGGGCTGGTTTTTAGTTTTTACATTCAAATCATTTTTCACTTAGTGAACCAACAAACAAAATGAATTAGAAAACTTTTTTACATAGACTTAAATATATTTTTAAAAATACAATAAAATGACTCCACAGCTGCAGGATGATGTGTGTGTGGGGGTGTGTGTGGGTGTGTGTGTGATGCTGTTTCCCATCCAATCAGGTCAAAGTAGATCATGCAGACAAAGTTTAATTAAAGCAGAGCAGCAAGAGTAAACTCAGTAATCTCATCACTATACACCAAGCTTTCATGGTCTGACACACACTCTCGCACACACACACACACACTTTCTCTCGCGCACACACACCCTTATACATCATGATTAACATGGGACATATACGGACACACAGCACCACAAGCATCTTTTCCAAAATGTAAATCAGTGTTGAGGAGATACATGTTAAGTTAATATTTAACATAAAGAAATAAAACATCCACCATCCAGTGTCGTTTTCAGGTGGGCCTGTCTGGAACAAAACCTGGAACAAAATTAACTCATATGTGACACTGTTGATTACAACAAATTATTCAGCCTCTGATCGACAAAACAACAGCAGCAGAAAGTTGTGACTGTTATATTAAAAAATGTTTCAAGTGAAACACTTTCAAGTCCACAAAACACATGTTGACTGGATAGACAAACTCCCATGACCCCTCAAGGACCATAGTGAGGGTAAAGAGTTGGTCCAGTGTTCCACAACCCACATTGTTCCTCCAGAATCTGAGGTTCAACCACTGATTTCTTCTCCAGTACCCCTGCAAAGACCTTACCAGGGAGGCTAAGGAGAGTAATGCCACTATTGGAACACACTCTCTGGTCCCCCTTTTTGAAGAGGGGAACCACCACCTCAAGCTAGGTTTATAGTTGACGCAAAGCCTGTGTGCACCGCGTACCATTCAAACAGCTTGTTTGAATGGTACTCTCCTGTTTACAACATTTTCACAAGTTATAAAGTACACTTCCACTTGTCATTTTGGAGAAATCTACAAGTAAACACCAAGTATAAACACCTCTACTGCCGGTGAGGGTGCACATGCACTCCAAAGCGCAACTATAAGTCAGCCTTGAGTCTTCTGCTCAAGCCACCAGTTAAAGCAAAAACAAACTGGTTCTGCTGTTATCATAACTCTCTGAATGAATGAATTTCTGGTTCTTGCTTTGGCTACCAGAAATATGAAAGAGAGGGGGAGGGACTAGCGCTTTCACACAAACTTTTGGATATTGGAACATGGTGTTTGTGATGGACAAACCGTGACTAGCACAGAAGTCCAACAAATGATGATACAGAAATTCAGAGGCTGTTCTTCCCAATCAAGTCCCTCTAGGTCACACTGTCAACATGAGCATTGAAGTCTCCTAGCAGAATAAAGCACCTTCCAGCACCCCGCTAAGGTCTCAGAGAAGACTGATATTCCAAACAGTCATTTGGTGCGTCAACACAAAATGACAGTCAGAGCCTGTCCCCCACACCCAAAGGTGCAGGAAAGCTACCCTCTCATCTACTGGGGAAAACTCGAACGCACAGGCACCAAGTCGAAGGACCAAAAGTAAACCCACACCAGCTTGACTCCTCTCCCATTTTTATATTTATTTTACCATTATTTAACCAGGTAAGTCCCAATGAGATTGTAGATCCCTTTTGCAAGGGCAGCCTGGGCCTGAAAGCAACTTACTGTACATATTTTTGTGCTGTGGAGGATACTGGAGTACCCAGAGAAAACCCACGCAAGCATGAGGAGAACATGAAAACTCCACACAGAAAAACCTCAGGTCTGATCTGGGGATCAAACCCAGGAACTTCCTGCTGTGAGGTGACAGTACTAACCACTCAGTCATCATGCTGACAAGGGCAACTCCCATTGGCAACACCAGAGCTGAATAAGGTCCAGCCCCTCTCAAGGAGATTGGTTTTGGAGCCCATGCTGTGTGTAGAGGTGAGTCCAGCTATATTTAGTCTGTACCATTCAACCTCATGTACTGGCTCAGGCTCCTTCCCCACCAGAGAGGTGATGTTCCTGGTCTCAAAAGCCAGCTTTGGTAGGCCAGGGTCAGAGCACAATGGTCCCCGCCTTTGGCTGCCCATGACTTCATGCACCTGACTCATACAGCCCATTTCGCAAGTGGTGGGCCCACAGGAAGGCAAGCACATGTAGCTCCATGAGGCTGAGTCCGACCAGGCCCCATGTGTAGTGACCCAGTCACCAGGTGCTTATTGATGAGCCTCTCCCCCAGGTCTGGCTCCAGGATGGGGCCCCAGTAACCCACATTTGGGCAAGGGACACAGAGTTCCTTGCTTTATTCTGTTCATACAAGTATTTTGAATCGCTCTTTGTCTGGCCTGTCACCTAAGACCAATCTGCCACGAGAGAACATTTGATGTACAAACTCCTCCACTTTGATATGGTGATGATTCAACAGAGGAAGATTATTTAATGTCTTGGACTTTACCGAAAATTTATCTGCATAGCAAATTGTAAGCCAAGGGTTCAAGGATTCAAGGGTTTTTATTGTCATACCAGGTCACATTTACATGTTTGTCACACGAAATTTGGACTCAGGTCCCAGCTCAAAATGCAATATTTAAGTTTGGCTCAATTTCATTAGTCTGACAGGTGCAGGGTAGACACAATTTCTAAGCCTGGTGGTCTTGCTCTGGATGCTCCTCAGCCGCCTGCCTGAGGGGAGAGGCTGGAACAGTCTGCGTGCAGGATGTGTGGAGTCCTTTAAGATGAGGAGTGCTCTCCCCTGCACTGTGATGTGTAGATGTCAGAGGTGGAGGGAAGACTGCTCCCCACATCCTCTGTGCAGCCTTAACCACCCTCTGCAGAGCCATCCTCTCAGCCCTCTTTTATAAAAGTTGTGTACTTACATTGTTACTTTTCAGCCGAGTGTTGATGCATGAAGAATGTATTTTATTGTATTGCAACTGTGGCATTATGTAAATATAGTCAACTTTAAAAATTTTACAGAAAAACAGTACAAGACAAAACAAAAACAACAGACAACATAGCTGCATCTTTTTATTGTTACTTTACCAGACATGCAGTGTCCACAGTACCATAGTTGTGTATATTATATAATTATTGTAATGTACTATGTGTCATAGCTTTTAATTTCTGGGGCTGTTTAAATGTGTCTAGCTGTACCTGTTTTTCATGACTGCCTCACCTTCACAGTGTGGTTCCTTGCCACTCCAGTAGGGGGTGGTAGCATTGCGGCACATCAGCACACCTGAGCCTTGCAGCCTGTATCCAGTCAGACAGGAGAAGAAGGCCTCGCCTCCGGAGTGGAGACTGCTGACTGAGACGTCACCAAAGAGGGGCTGCTGGGGGAAGGCACAGCTCAGCACGAAGGCTGCACACACGCACAAACACAAACAGGAAGGAAAGAGTTAAAAACAACACAAAGACAGGGAGCAATGGCAACATATGTAAGGAGAACGGTTTGTCTGAATAAAGGAAAACTTCTCTTGAAGAAAGTGACAGTTTGAAATGCAGTCTGATGATGTAAAGTGCCAGTCCACACATTTTTAGCCATATAATAATATCAGGATCTCCGTGGGTTCAGCTGGTTTACATTCTGGCTGCATCAGTGTTCTGTTGTGAGCTAATCACAGCCTACAGAACAGTGACATGCTGAGATTGACCGGACATCTGCTTTTTTATGTAAAAATCTGAAATTTGTAAGTTGTTCTAGACAGAACGTGAACTGTATGTAATTCCAGTTGTTTTTTGGAATCACCGTATTCTTGATTACTGACAATATGCAGCACTTTGGAAGGGCACCGTCAGAGTAGTGAAAGAGTATGAGAAGATGTTCAGGAAACTTGTTTGTTTCAGTTTCAGATGCAGAAAACAAAGACCCATTCCTAACAAAAATAAAGCTCCACTTGAACATCAGACATAAAGCTGAAAACTCAAAACAAGCTGCTTGGTGAGAAAGTCAAAGATCTTTCTCACACAGAAGTGATCAGATTTGTCAGAAGCTGTCCCCTCTCCTACCTCACACTCTGAGAAAAGAAGTTGCTTAAATTGACGAGAAGGCTCAGTTCTTACATCAGAAAAATGAAGAATGACAAAAAGGCAAATTCTTAAAACAGCATGTTCTTATTTTAGACAGAGCAGACAGATGAGGGGGTGAAAGAAGACGTTTACGTCAAATGAGAGAAAACAACTTTAAACAGAGGAAGAGGGCTCAGAGTTCAGCTTTGTAAAACTCACAGAGCTTCATTGAGTCTACACCGCCAGCTTCATCAGCATCATAATATTATCCAATTAAAGTAAAAAAAATGACAAGAACTGTCTCATAATAGGACGAGAATAACTTGCAGGCTCTCACCCTTAATTGGACCTGTGGGCGGAGACCATCAACAGCTGCAGTGGATTTCTGCTGACAATATTTTTTCCTTTATAAGCTTCCTCAAACGGCTGGGTCAACACTGGAGCATCTTGTACCCTTGGGTAAAGATCGTGAAGCCGCTTTGACACTTGTACATATAAGACTCATTGTGTTTCTTTTGTGTTTTTTCAAGTCCATGTCAAGTACTGTCCTGACAGGAAGCTTACTGAAGCTTGTCCTGAACCATAGGAACCACTCACTCCACTGCTGGAAACCTGCTTCCATCCCAAAGGGTCCCTGGGTCCAACAATTAACACTGGACTCACCTGCACTGGAATCACCTGTAAATACTCACCTGCACTGGACATCTCCAAAACATGCCAAGATAAAAAAAAAAACAAATGCAAGAGAAAAATGATGCATTCATAAAACTGACACAAAGTAGAGACAGAATAGACCTAAAAGCAGGCGGACAGGCAGGCAGGTTCAAATACAAAAGATTTATTAAAACAAAAAGCCGAAGTGAAAACAGAAACAAAAACTCTAAGGATACAAAAGGGAGCCAGGACACGCAGGAGTAAGGCAATGATCGGACGAAGGTGGAGAGAAAATGAGCAGAATATATAGAAACGGGGCTGAGTGGAAAATGGAGACACCTGAGGTGATTATGAGTGACAACAGGTGTGAGAGAAAGACTGGAGAACTGAGGGCTGAGTTGAGAAATGACACAGAGCACTGGAAGACACAATAACAAAAGCACACACACAAGACCACAGATTATCTCAAAAACCGCATGTTAGAAAAATGTTGCAAACTCCAAAACAAAAAACGGAAGTGCGACAGACCGCTAGAGGGATTCGACCACCAATATGGGACCATCCAGACCCTCTGTATAAACAAGCTGCTGAAGAAAAGTTGGCATTCTGAGGCCTTGATATATATTATTTCATTAATATATATAATAGTAATTTATATCAAACTTAGGAGGCTGAAGGGACATCATCTCTATAAACATTTTAGAGGAGTACACCAGGACTGATGCTGCAGCTTTCTGATACATTTGTGCATTAAGGTGACAGAAATATGCAGAAACACAACAGCCCAGGGCGGGGAGATGAACATAAATCAATGAAGATCAGTTTATTTTTCTTGTGGTCACAAGTATTTATGTACACTATGTGTTAAAGAGTGTTGACTTATTCTTTGTGAGCATAATAAACAGATAATTACTGTATCTATCATTAAACAAGACTTTTTATTTTATTGTTTTATATACCACTGACATCTCATACTTAAGTTAAAACAAGTGTTTTATGAAAGGAAACCAATCACAAAATATCAACTATATGAAAACTTTAGGATAAACATTAATATGAATGAAGTGTCTAAAAAATATGTCAAGAATTGTTGCTTGACTTCATCAGCTCTGTAAACTTGACAATTTAAAGATGTAAATGTGCTAAAATAGAATTTCACACAGAAGTTAAACTTTACTGAGGAGCTGTATCATTAAGACCTTAGGGTCCTGAGGGACAGAGTTTAGTTGTTCCAGTTTTTCCTCATGCTGCTGCTGGCTTGCTTCTTCAGACTGCCGCAGCTCCCATCACCTCATCCACCAGCTGGATGTTGCAGGTGTAGATGTAGAGGGACTCTGTCTCTCTGTTGGGTCCATGAATGGGCTGAATGCTGCTTACCATGTCCACATTGTAACTGCACTCAACTGAACCACAGAAAATCAACAGGTTAACAAAGCTTAATTACATCTATTTTAACGTTATACTTTATATAACTTTATACTTTTAACTTTATAGTGAAACTCTCTGGGTTCTACTGGTTGTAGTTCCATTAGCCTCAGGCGATGGTTTCAGCCCTCTGACACAAAGGACTGTAGGTCCACAGATTCAGGTCCATATTAAATCGAGGTAAATTAAAAAAGTTCACAGGTATTACACAAACAAGCACAGACAACAGCATCTCAACACAATCAGACAGAGAGAGTGCATTTTTCTACAAAGATTGGTCACTGAAGTCCGAAGGAACACAGTTGACTTTTGATTTACGGTGATTCTAATGAAAAATCTATGTACACATAGTTCTGACAAAGCTTTAAAATTTCAGCAAACAAGGTCGTTAAAAAAAGAAAACATAAGGCACAGAAAGCTTTTAAATTCCGCTAATACAAATTGGGTTGTCTTTCTTTTCCAGCCGTTTTGATAAACCAAACATGAAACATGAGGCTGTTTTTCTTTTCTCACATTTCCTCCCATCATCACTGTTCATGGTAACACCAACAATCAACTGAGCTCTGTTTTCAGAATAGAAACGGCCTTTAAACATACCCTCATACTGAAAAGTATTATGTGTGGGCACATGCTCATACCTGTGAACTAAATGTGAGTTAAATAAAACAGAACTAATATTAAAAGTAAAGCAATAGAGTTTAGCTTACTGTTGTGATTAAACAGCCCTACTTTCTGTCTGGGGTCTGGTTGGTGGTCGAGTTAGTGGCCAGCTGCACTTCCATTTTGTGGAGCAAAGTTTGCCAATGTTTTGTTATTTGTAGTTGTTTTTTGTCAATACAAGCATTTTCTTACTTGCAGTTCCGTTTTGTATATTCATCTTTTTTTTCTTTGCAGAGCATTTTGCTGTTTGCTTCATGTTTACACCTGTCGGCCAGTGCAAGTAAAATAACACGAAAAAAAGTCAAAATATTACAAAAAATATGTCCTACTATTACAAGAATAACTTACAGTGCAGCATTAACCCTGATACCCAGCCTAAAAAAAGACAGATGAACTGTTAAAATACAGTAATGGTCTAATAAAAAGATTCATCATATTTGTTGCCATAGTTGTGTTTTTTCATCTTTCTGCTCTTTATCTAAACCTAAAACAACTGTTGAATGGGTGAGGACTTCAGCTTGTCTCAGTGTAAATGTTCTAGTTAGTGTAAATGTTCTAGTTTTATTGTTGGAATAGGATGGATAAGCAGTGGTTTTATTGATTCTGTCTGTGGGGACAGTGTAGAGCTCAAGACAAGGATATATGTAGGGAAAATAAACAGGTCATTAAATGATGACCTCAGACCTCAGCTGTTCCTGTCCTCTGGTACTGCTGAGGGATGTTTACTACCTTGATAATGTCTCTCTGAAATAAAGATTAAAAGTGCAGCACGGGTCTGCATCATATTTCACATTAGAACTGCATCTCAGACCTGAGGTGTGGCAGCAGCAGCTGAAGCTTCGTTCTCTCATTCACTGAGTCATTATCATTGTCAGATGCAGCCATTAATAACAAGACAAACCTAAAACTATGAAACTCACACCTTCACTGCAAATGGAAACGGATAAAAGAGATGTTGTGGTTGAATGGAGGTAACCCAGCACTGATGCTAATGGGGTTCTTTCAGTGTGATAGACTGTCTCTGACCAGGAAACAGGCAGCTCTATGTGACATCCTTCTGTTCTATTCCTCCAGAACTTATGATTGATTATCAATGGTGTCCAAAGTCAGTCCTCAATGGCCAGTGTCCTGCATGTTTGAGACGCTGCAATGGTTCAACACAGCTGACCCTAAGAAGTGCCTAATTAGTAGGCTTCTGCAGACCGTGATGGCATATAGAGAAGGCCTACTAATTAAGCACTCTAGATTCAGCTGTGTTGAACCAGTGCAGCACCTAAAACATGTAGGACACCGGCCCTTGAGGACCGACTTTGGACACCACTGCTTTGGGTCAAACGACAGTAAGTACTGAGAACTGTTGTTTATGTGTTTTATTTTACTAAATAAAGTACCACCAAAAACAGCCAAATGTTCAGTTCTCCAACTACCAACCATGTGTCAGACAGTAAAATGCAATGGAACAACTTTACATGTTAATATTCCTATGAATATAATATAAGATGGTGCGTAAAGAGAGAGAAAACTTAATAGCAGGTGCAATGCTGATTTATTAGTGGTATGCACCGAAGATTGAGTAAGATGAACACAATAGCAGGTCCAGTCCATTTAGCCTGTTTGCTTTCATGAATATCCAGAATATATGATGATTACATAACTAACCTTTTTTGGTCAAGGGCTGAAAGAGCTACTCATGAGGCTCTGGAGCTGGAGTTTGCTGACTTCAGTTTCATAGAAAGACAAAAAAAACTTTGTCTTGCATCTGGATCAGTTGTCTCCATGATAATAGTTAATAGCTCACACACAATCTTCCTTTCAATGGGGCAGTTCACACCATTGTTGTACCGCTTATCATTTGTTAAACCATATTTAGTAGATCACACGCACAGAGAACCCAACACACTGAGTACCTATCAACCTAATATGTTATCTCTGCAGAATTATTACTGCTGGTCTTTAAAAGGGACACACAAAGACAGTTTTTCCTTTTGCTCCTGAGCTTTCAAGCTGTCATGGAGTCGAGTCACTTGTGGGTTATAAACAAGGAACATTTATTTATGTTTTTTAACAGATACACAAAACACAACAACTATTATGCTAAAGCTTCACTTCTTGCTTTCTTTACATCTCTCCATATTGTTCTGCTGTGCCACCTACCAACTAGGAACAGAGTTACTTGTAAATCACATCACAGAGCCCATCTATACTCCCGATCAGAAGCCAGAATCTGAGACGCAATGTAGGTCTTTGCTATATGTAATCAGTGCTTTTGGCCAAGACCTTCTGGCTCAGCTCTCTCTTCAACATGACGGATCGGTACAGCGCCCGCATCACTGCAGATGCAGCACAGATCCGCCTATTGATCTCCCTATCCAATCTTCCCTCATTCATGAACAAGATCCAGAGATAGTGAAACTCTTCCACTTGGGGCAGGACCTCCTCCCCAACCTGGAGAAGGCACACTGCCCTTTTCCGGCTCAAGACCATGATCTCAGATTTGAAGGCACTGATCCTCATTCCGGCCGCTTCAGACTCAGCTCCGAACTGCTCCAGTGAGAGCTGGAGACCACGATCTGATGAAGCCAATAGGATCACATCATCCACAAAAAGCAGATATGAGATCTTAAGGCCACAAAAACGGATCCCCTCAACACCTTGGCTGTGCCTAGAAATTCTGTCCATAAAAGTTATAAACAGAATTGAAGACAAAGGGCAACCTTGGCGCAGTCCAACTCTCACCGGAAAAAAACAAATGTAGACTGATTGGGCGAACTCCCATGCACCCTCCAGGACCCTGCTGAGGGTGTAGAACTGGTCCAGTGTTCCACAACGAGGACGAAAATCACACTGCTCTTCCTAAATGCAAGATTTGATAGACCCTACTTTACAGGACCTCTGAATAGACCTTACCAGGGAGGCTTAGAAGTGTGATCCTCATATAGTTGGAACACACTCTGCGGCCCCCCGTTTTTGATAGGGGGACCACCACCCCGGTCTGCCAATCCACGGGATCTGCCCCCGATGTCCACTTAAAATTGTAGAGTTGTGTCAACCAACACAACCAGAGCCTTAAGGAACTCTGGGCGAATCTCATCCACCCCCAGGGCCTTGCCACCAAGGACCTTTTAACCACCTTTGTGACCTTAGCACCAGAGATTGTAGAGTTTGACCCAGGGTACCCAGGCTCTGCTTCCTCATGGGAAGACGTGTCGGTGGGATTGAGAAGGTCTTTGAAGTTTTCTGCCCCCCGACCCACAACATCCTGAGTTGAGGTTGGCAGCGCACCATCCCCACCATAAACGATGTTGGTGGCAAACCGCTTTCCCCCAGAGACGCTGGATGGTGGTCAGGGGTGATCCTTTGTAAGACCATATAAATGTAGCATTACAGGTGTATACCACCATTTCTATACCAACAACACAAGTGAATACTGAACATGTACTAATAAAACCAACCATTACAGTGCTATGCTCGACAAACAGCAAAGCTGCTGTTGACTTAATGTCATGTTTCAATACTTGCAGGTATAGATTTTTTTCTTTACTGCCCTAATTTCACAGTGATCCAGAGGGACTGAAGTCTGAGCCTTCACAATGAAAAAAAGAGAAAAACAAAGAGGAAGTTTAGAGGGCCTGTACTAACAGCTCTAACAGAATCCACTGCACCCCTCACTTTTGCACCCTCCAGAGATCATCTACCATGATAAATAGCCAGCAGAAAAAAAGAAGGTGTAGGCACAGAAGCAGCTACCTAGAAATCATGCATGAAGCAGAAAGGCACAGAGGATGTAAGATGAACTGAATGAAACTAACTGGTGGCAGAATGGAGTTAAATCTGACTTATTCTTAAGCAAGAAGAGGATTACAAAGATACACCACAACCCACACATCAACGGCACCATCAAGGGTTGGACAGGGCTACCTCTGGACCCAACTATCCAAACAGTCTTCAATGCCAGTATTAGTGAGCAGTCCCGCTCACTAATACTGCTCACCAACATCTTCATAACACAAAGAGTCTGAAGAGTGTCTCAAGCCTCTAAACTCTATAGATCTTAGTTGACAAGCAAGGGACCCTCAGTAATTTATATGTGGTCATAATATTTTGACTGATGGATGAATAGCTGGTGAACAACAGCTGAAGATAAATGCAAGAAAACAAAATAGGTATATGTAAAAATGTAACAGTGACCAGTCAACTATAAATGTCACTTTGGTGAGTGTGATGTGCTTTAACACCAGGAGCTGATTTATCAATAGTCTTTAAGAGGGTGGAAATTAGAGAGCTTAACTCTCTGCACCCCTTAGTCATCTGTGTGCACACCATTTTTGATATATCTGGAGGTTTGGCATGAAAAGGGCGTACGCAACGTTGATGCTTGAGGCTCTTGGTTTTTACAATGTTCTAAATACAACAATGAACAAAGGGTGGGCAAAAATTCTCCCACAACCATAAAAGAAAATAATGAAATCTTACAGAAAACCTTAGAATTTTGAAAAATATATTTGAACCAAGGTTAGAAGAACGGTTGAATATGTGTGCAATGTTTTTAAAACTGCTTGTATTTTTAGAACATGAAATAGGAATGAGGATGGTGTTTTGGGGTGTTCAGAGACAGACAGGATCACCGCACCAACTTGACTAATATATCTGAGATAACCACTGTTTGTTATTTTGAGTCAACTTATTTGTATGTGTATCAGTGTATTCACCAGTGTTGTATAAAGTACCACAAATTGATACTTGAGTAAAAGTACAAGTTTCTTACCAAAAACCTACTTTGGTACAAGTTAAAGTCTCCTTTAGGAATGTTACTTGAGTAAAAGTCTTAAAGTATCTGATATTTTTTGTACTTAAGTATTAAAA
>JARVJO010030603.1:0-12010 GCA_031762555.1 Cynodonichthys magdalenae | reverse complement strand
TGTACAGTGCCCTGAGACAACGTATGTTGTGACTTGGCGCTATATAAATAAACTGAATTGAATTGAATTGAATTGAACCAACAGAAGAGACATGTATTAATGAGAAGAACAGGAAAACTCCACACAGAAATGACTTAAACCTACAGCCTTCTTCCTGTCAAGCAGCTGCAGTGCCATGCAGTCCCCAGCCTATCTCCATCTCCTAACATTAAATAAATCTTTAAAATATCAAATATTTATTTTTCCATTTATCCCATATACGCTTTAAAAGCTTTCCCTTCTGATTTATCGGTATCTTGAAATGCCTGGGATGAGATTCTACACCTTTCCCTCATTTTGTATGAGCAAATCTATGAAAATGCAAATTGGTGCCTTCTCCATTTTTAATACTCCACTGGCTGCAGCTGCTGTCTCCTGCCTGTGCTCAGGCTCAGCAATGTCAGCTTTACAAGTTGTGTCATTCAGCTAATTTAGCCTCAAGTGTTCAAATTGGGAAACTGAAAATGAGCAAATTACAGAGTTGCAAAATAGTCAAATGTATGTCCCTGTCACAGGGGAGTGATGTCAAATCAATAACCTAACCAGAAATCATCTGCTTGGCTGCAATATAATTTGTTGTATGAGGAGTGCAAGGCTGAGAAGATTTTTTAGGGCAAATCATTGCGTCTTTTAACTTTTTAAGAGAAACAAACTCAGAACAACTGCTTTAACTAATTAGCATTCTCCACTGTGTCATTTAGAAGAGACTAAAAACAACCAGGATGGTTTCTGATCTAAATCAGCTGATTTAAAGTCACCATGTCTGACTTAGGTCTCAGTTTAATTTCTGAACTACAATAAATGAAAACTTGCTGCACACAGAAACTTAACATTGCTCCCCAGTGGAGCATTCAGCAAACAGGTTCACATGAGGAAGCAGCAGCAGGACTAACAATGAGCTGAATGCGTCTTGATGTTCTGCAGTATGTGTGATGGCAGCAGGACACATGGCAGCCAGATGCTGTAGCAGCTGAGAGAACACCACTCAGGACTGGTTTCCAAACTGAAAACAGGCTAACAACAAGTTTACACATAACAGTTACTGTATCTGAACAGAAAAGGAACAACATAAATAACAAATTCAACATCAATGGAATTAATGGAAGAAATAACAGCTGCTGTCGATCAAAAACATTATTGTGTTTGTGTTAATTTAAAGAAGGTACTACAGTGGATATCTAGTTATCTGAATAATGAGAAACGGCTTGTACAGGTAAATAATATAAAGGCTGAATAATGTAATATTAGTTGTGGAGTTCCTCATGGTTCTGTGCTTGGACCAAAGCTGTTTATTTTATATGTGAATGACATGGTCGAAGTTTTTAACATGTATTCCGTTTGCAGATGACATACTATTTCATTCTAGTGAAAATATTGAACAGATCCTGAAGGTGATACAGACAGAAATTAGGAAGGCACAAACTTGGATTCAACTTGATAAATTTTCTCTAAATTTGGATGAAACCTATTACATGATAATTGGTAACACAAAGGGAACTATAAATGTTTCATTTAGAGTTGATGGTGAAGTTTTTGGATGCTATCATTGATGAAAAGCTGACATGAAAACCTCACATCAATTTAAAAAAAATATTTTTAAATCAATTGGATTGCTGTATAAAGTAAAATAGTTATTAAAAAATAAAGCTCTGTATATACTGTATAATGCAATGATTGTTCCACATTTATTGTATTGTATTGAAGTTCTTCTGTTTTCTTAAGGACTTTTTTTGATAGTAATTATAGTAATACAAATGTCAAGGTCACCCTACAGAAATCCAAATTTAAAGCAATTACAATAAATAATAACCTCTAATCATCTAAACATCTAATATACCTCTATAAACAAATTAGTTTAAGTTCAGATTTAAAGGTGGCAGAAACAGAATTTTTCAAGTCCTGTGACAGACCAAACACTGGGGCTCGATCAGCTGAAGGCTCTTGACCTCACAGCGAGCAGGTGAAACAGTGAGTTTGGAGGAGAATGATAGGTCAGTTTCTCTAGTTTAGAGGTCTGACCATTCCTCACTGTACTGATCTGGAGACACACTGCTCAGCTTGGGTTTAAGGGTTCTGGTCTCAGGATGGAACTGCCTCTGTCTAAGGGTCCTGTTAGGTTTGATATGACCCAGGAACTTATTTTTGGAGAAAATTCTCCTGAGTTTCTCAGATACTCCATCAACATATGGGATGACATTGTTTTTGTGTTTGCTCTTGTTCCTGTTTTGTTCTGCAGCATTTTTGGATTTCTTTTCAGATTTGACAAAAGCCCAGTTTGGATCTCCACAAGTTTGGAAAGGGTCGTTGATGTGTTTCTGTTCCTTGTCCTTCCTTTCTGTCCTCATGTGGACATGGTTGAGAGTGTAAAGTTCTGATGAGTTTGTGTTCCAGAGAGTGGTGAGAGTCAAACAGAAGGTTCTGGGCCTCATTTATAAAGGATTGTGTGGAAACCATACTAAAAGTGAACATATTGGCCAAAAGGCGAAAATCGCGTGTGCCAAAAACAGTTCTGATTTATAAAACCAATGCATTTTAAGTCTGATGTGAAACCAATCACTATGGTAACACGGTAGCGCATGGTCACACAAACATACTCCAGGTGAAGGTTAGACACACTGAAAAAACTGTGATTGGAGTCAAGTAGTATCTAATAGTCAACTGATAGTAACTGTTACTTATTATTAAAACCATGTATGTGACGTTTTCAGTCAATGTTGTCAAAATTCTCAGGCAGGACAGACCCAGGGCGCAGGCAGAAATCCAAGGTGTGAAAACATAAGGTTTTATTAAATCAAAAATGCTGACGGGCAGCTCAAAAAACACTTACAGGTCTCTGGAGGAATAAACAGGCAACAGAAATGCATCACAAGAACAACAGACATTGATCAGACACAGACTGAAAACAGGATACAGAATATAAAGCCAAACTAATTAGGGCAAACATGGAAAACCTGGAGGAAACAGGTGAGCAGGGGCGGGGCTGGAAGCAAGACAGCAGGGCAGAGAAACACAGGAGAACAGAGAAACGCTAGAAAATAAAGCAAAAACACACAGATCACGACAGAACCCTCCCCTCAACGACGGAAAAAGGAGAGGGACAAGACTCAGGGAGACACAGGCGCAACACCATGGAACACACAAAGACAAAAACATCAAGGGGGACGGCCAGGAAACCATCCAACTCGAGATCTTGCAGAGAGAGGAGGCCCAAATAGGAACAGACGAGGAGGTGGTAGCAGACAAGGAGCCACAGGAGGAGGCGGGAGAAGACGAGGAGCCACAAGAGGAGGTGGGAAAAGACAAGGAGCCACAGAAGGAGGTGGGAGAAGACGAGGAGCCAAGGGAGGAGACGGGAGCACGGGAGCAGACGAGGAGCCAAGGGAGGAGCCAAGGGAGGAGACGGGAGGCGATGAAGAGCCGGTGGAGGTTGCTGGAGCCAGAGCGTCAGCGACGGTGAACACAGGTGACAGAGGGGATGAAGAGGCGATGGGCGACGACCCAGGCGAATAGGAGACAATGGGTGACAACCCAGGCAAAGAGGAGGCAATGGGTGACGACTCAGGCGAATAGGAGACAATGGGTGACAACCCAGGCAAAGAAGCGGCGATGGGCGATGACCCAGGCAAAGAGGAGGCGACAGCAGTCGACCCAGATGTAACAGGGGCGCCGGCAGCCGACTCACAAACCTCTGGGACCACCGACTCAGGAACCACCGGGATCGCCAACAGTGGGACCACCAGAACCACCGACTCAGGTACCTCCGGGACCGCCAACTCCAGGACCACCGGGACCGCCAAGTCGGGGACCACAGGAACCAGCAACACTGGGACCACAGGAACCTTCAACTCAGGTACAGGGACAGGAACTGGCAATTTGGACAGCGAAAAACCCAGAGAAGGAACTAGCAGCCGGCGCAGGAAACACCGAAGGGGTGGGAGGGTGATTTACAAACCCACCAGATGTTTTCAAAGGGCAGGTCCACAAAAAGAGAGCAAAACGCTTTTCCAGCTCTCGCTGCCCCTGCAGTAGCTTCTCCAACATTTCTTCAAGGTCCGGACCACCCTGCTTGGAAGACGAGGGTGGCAGAAGCGTTGAGTCTTGGTAAGAGTAACCCGAAAATAAAAGTGCTTGTGGGCTGGGTGCTTGGTCGGATCATTTTGTCAAGATTCTCAGGCAGGACAGACCCAGGGTGCAGGCAAAAATCCAAGGTGTGAAAACATAAGGCTTTATTAAATCCAAAATGCTGACGGGGCAGCTCAAAAAACACTTACAGGTCTCTGGAGGAATAAACAGGCAACAGGAACACATCACAGGAACAACAGACATTGATCAGACACAGACTGAACACAGGATACAGAATATAAAGCCAAACTAATGAGGACAAACGAGGAACACCTGGAGGAAACACAAGGGGAAACAGGTGGGCAGGGGAGGGGCTGAAAGCAAGACAGCAGGGCAGAGAAACACAGAGGAACAGAGAAACACTAGAAAATAAAGCAAAAACACACAGATCACGACAAATGTAAGCAAAATTTAACATATTTGAGATGTTCAAGGTTATTAAATTTACTCATTTTCTTTTATAGTAAAATAAGCAATGGTATGTTGAGTAGATGTTAATGAAAATGTATGAGTACCATAAAGAATTAAGAAATCTAATAGATTTGACTATGGAAAGCACTTTCATTTTAATCACTACATCTCCGCCCAGCTGCACATGCCATGTGCAGGTCACACATGCTTTAGGACGGCCTCCATTTTGAAAGACAATCTTAATGTGTTGTAATGTACGACCATTTTTTAAACAAAAATGTAGAGCAGGTTGAGGAAAAGCTCTAAACAAGTGTCAGAATAAATTATTAATTTTCACTGTTTTGTAACTTTGCAACTTTAAATAGCCACATGTTTTACCATGTGAAAAAAACAGTGGTTGATAAATATATGACAAACTTATAATGAACTGTTTTCTATTAATACTGCTAATTTTCACTGTTTCATCTCAATAAATGGTCATATGATAATAATTTCTGTATTTTTTGGTCATTTTCGGTCACCAAGCAATCTTAGCACTAACATAAACAAAGTTCTGGTTATTCAGTGCTTGATGGTTTACCTTGGGGAGTCCATTGATCAACTTATCAAAATAGTACAGTGTAAATGTTGAAACAGAAAGAGCTTTCTGTTTTCTTTTCTTTCTGTTGTCGTTATTGCTTTATGTGTTTGTCAAAGTGAGAGATATCTCATATTTGCAATTATTGCCAGAAAACCCATATTTTTGATGTTTCAGGATGCTTATGATGTGTCAGAAGATCTTTCTGAAGAGAAGATGAAAATCTACAAAATTAAGGCTGCTGGATTTGAGGATGATGACTTTGTCATTGTACTGGAGGCTGTATATTGAGTGATTCAAATAAAATAACGAAACTCTTTGTTACTTTTGTCTGTCATTAGGAGGTAACAGATAAGGGGAACTGAGTAAAGGATATAAAAACTTCAGGTTGTTGAAGTTAGAGTTCAATCTAGAGGGCTACTTTTGATACAATTTATATTAGATTGCATGTAGTGTTTAGTGTCATTTCTTTCAAGCATAACTGCTGTATATCTCTTGTCTACAGACATGTAGTTTCTTTTATGTTGCTGTATTTTCACACTTTCGAGGAAGCAAAATGTTCATAATGTAATAATGTTTATCTTGTTTAGGATCTATCCATTCATCCATGCCTCTTCCTCGTCACAGGGATCACTGGTGCCCATATCTAACAGTCAAAATGTGAGGGGCGGGTTAGACCCTGGACAGGTTCAAGCCAATCACAGCTTGTTTTCAATGTTAATAATAATATGTTTATGGGAGACAGTGATGAAATAAAGATGCAGCTCAATGTGCTGCTTCCTTAGATTGCTTATTTTTGTACAGTGACCCAATACAATGTTTGATGTGACTTGGTGCTATAAAAATAAAATGAATTTTATAAAAGATATTGAATTGAATTTTGTTCTCTGTGGGATAATAATATTGACCCAGTAAAACAAACTTTAAGGTATAAAGTAAATTATACAATAATATTATGGGGGGTTGTTGATCCGAATTTCAGCGTACAAGTAAAATTTAGCTGAAAAACATTTGTTTTATAAATGTTTTATTTTCAACAATAAAACCAATTACTACTTTAATGTTTTTTTCAGTTCCTTTTACTCAGAGAAGCAGTTGAACTAATTAGACTTTTTCTAATGATTCAGTGATTATTTGTGAAGTTCATTAAAAAAATTTGTGATTCCAATTTGAGCGATACTTAAAAACACCTAATTTTCATTTCTTTGTAATGGATATTTAGGTCATTTTTAATCAACTTTTACCAGATTATTAGTGATTTCAAAGTAATTTTTCACATAAATTTATTTTATTTAAAATATATTTTTTATTAAATTTTGAAAATTTTAACCATTAAATTGAGATTTTGTCACTAAATCCTACACAATCCCACAGCTAAATATTATTAAGAACTACTTAGATTTTTTTGTTTATGTTTAATTAAATTTTTTTCTAGATTTTACATATTTTTTTTTAAATAAAATCTGCAGAATTATATTAAGTGTCACTTTGTTGCCATAGATTTTTTAAGTAACCTATATTCACAGTTTTTACAGTGCAGTCTCATTTCACAAAGTGTTATGTAGCCTACTCGTACTGGGGAGGATGGGGCCCACGTACTCACGTACCCACATGGGCTGCATACTCATGAGGATGCAGCCCATGAATTGAGACACAGCATTTGTTGAAAGCTTAGATTTTGACCCATCGACATACCTGAACCAGTGGCTTAGTTGTGTTATCCATTCCTTCCAAATAGAGACTGGCCATAACCATTGGAGATCAATTTCAATTCAATTCAGTTTATTTATATAGCGCCAAATCCCAACATACGTTGTCTCAGGGCACTGATCCCATGGCACAACCCAGAACTTACTGCAGGCCTTGGAGCAGACCCATAACTTACTGGAAAAGGTGACCTGTGGATCTCAGCTTCAGTCCACAAAAGCCAGTTTTGAATAAGCAGCTGATGAATCTGATGTTTTACAACCAAAGAGTTGGTGAACGCATCACAACAAACAGCAAACAACAAATAAAAAGCTTTTATGTCTTGGATGGTCTAGTGATGCTGTTTTGGGGGTTTTGTGAAAATACTGACAGTAAAAGTGTAAATGCTTATTTTTTTTCCAGAATAAATGAATGATTAAGAATCTCTGTAAAACAAGTATAAAGTTGTAGAGCTAAGTTATAGGAACCTCCAGTCAACCAGTGACAGATTTAACTCTGCTGGGAATAATTGATGAGCCTGAATAATCTGTTTTAAAGCCTGTTTGATTAGAGTGGATTACAATACTGAAAAATCTTTCTATTTTTGTTGTTGAAGCGTCTGTATTGATTTTACATAAGTTAAATAAATTAGTGAGAGGAGAAATTAAAGGACAGAAAGAATGTTGGGCATATTTTTGTTTCCTTCTGTTTGTTAAATATCAGTGAGAGTTTTTCTGTAGTAAATTTCAACAGGAAACCATGACGATGGTGATGATGGTGATGATTTACTGTATTGTTGAGGTTCTGGTGATAAACCTCCTAAAGGTCTCATGTTAATGAAGTCTAAAGAATGTCAGCTGTTGATTAGATATCACAGAGTATGAAATATCAAATATTTTTTCTGGCTCTGGATTTGGAAACATTGATCGTTTGAGAAGAAGCTGAATTTATTGGTTTGCTTTATGTTGATCACTGTTAGTTTTATCTGCAGTAGTTTAGAATGTTATGTCGTAACAGAGTTGAGACTTTGAACACTTCAGTTGTTGAATGTTTGTTGAGTTTTGATCATCACTACCTGTTTGATGCTCTTTGATCCTGCGAGCTCATTGATTCTTATCATTTTTTCATCTTCTTGTGTGTTGAATACAAAAAAACAAACCATTTCTTCTCTAAAAAAATGTTTTGCCTGTTTGAAGTTGAAGCAAAGGTTTCTGTGGCATTGTCAGAATGAATACTTTTAAATAATAAAGGTGAAGTTTGATGAAACCATTAAGTAAAAGATTAAGATGTTTGGTTCTAAAATATAACAAAACAGGAATGTGGCTCTGCTCAGAATAACTGGATGTTTTGTGATTTGTTCTGTAATAAATTAGTCATTTGAAGGTGAAAGGTGGCTGTTTTTGTCTGCGCATGTGTGCATTTTTCTGTCTGTTAGTAAATTATTTTGTAAACCACTGGACAGACTACAAGAGCTATTTAATGGATGTTTCTCTGCAACTAATTCTCTTTAAGAGCCAATTTAATTCTAGATAGACTACTCATCCAAATAACCTTAGAAGAGACAAAGTAATTCAGCTACTTCTACAGATAGTTTGTTAAAATCTGGTGTGGATGCAGCTGAGAGTTATTCATAACTCCAGGTACCAATTGCAGAACAGGACTTGAGATGCATGGGTAAAAAGGTAACTGATTTATTAAACACCTTGTGACAGACAACAGCCAAAAGGTGGGCCGGTCACAAACACAACAAGACAGGAGCTGTACACACTAAATTGTAAATGGTAAATGGACTGTACTTATATAGCACCTTTCTATCCAACCAGGATACTCAAAGCGCTTTAGACGACAATCTGTGCCCTCATTTACCCATTCATACAGCACTCTACTAGTACTAACATGTACAATCATCTATGGAGACTAATCAGTGCCAATCACATTCATACACTGATGGGACACATCAGAGGCATCAGGGGTGAAGTGTCTTGCCCAAGGACACAACAACTGAGACAGCTGGAATGGGGGATTGAACCGGCGACCTTCTGGTTCCAGGACGACTCCCCTAACCACTCTGCCACAGCATTGCTGTCCATCAGTAACACAGAGAGAGGAAACTAGGAAGGAACTAAAGAATTAATGGGCACACCGACCGAACAGGTATAAGAAGGCCGATTTGCTGCTTCACCACCTGTGTGGAGTCCTCAGAATCATAAAGGAGCATCTGTTACAGGGCAGTTAGATCACTATGGTAACTGTTTTGATTATTTGTCAGTAAGAAAGCAAAACCTGTTCAATGATTCTGTTTGTAATTATATCCCCGGTATAAAAATCAGACTGCAATAACATTTCATCATAGTTCTGTCTGGAGCTTGAACCTTTAAAATAAACATAAGATTGTCAAATAAAAAATATAATAAATAATAAATCCTTCATCATCTCAAGTCCAAACCAGGGTCCACATTTAGATGTTGATTAAATGTTGCCATTTTAATTGTCAAGTTCACCACAAACCCTTTTTATTTAGGGATATATTTCATTTACTCATTATAATAAATATACTGTTAAAGATTTTATTCTTATGTAATAATCTTCCAATTTGAATAGAATAATTGTTTTAAATTGAATTCCACTCAGTTCAATTCAGTTTATTTATATAACACCAAATCACAACAATTGTTGTTTCAGGGCACTGTACACACACAAAAAAAAAACTAAACAAAAAAATAAATAAATTTAAAGAAGCCAACAGACTGCACTGAACTCACATGATTTTAAATAAAAGAAAGAGTTGGAAAAATATTTAGTGAACTTGGATAAATTCAAAAGCCACAGTCCTGATGTGTACCAGAAAAAGCTGCTGTTAGACTGCAATAAGCTTAGAAAAAGAAACACAACTTTATCAGAACCATTAAGTTGATGACGTGGAAATGAGATGAATCTACATGTGTCAAGTCATACAGATTGTCTGTAAATTACATGGATTTCCCACAATTTTGGAGTTATTAGGACATACGTATAGCGATCATGCAAAATTACTACAGGTTTATCCTAATGAAATTTACAATTTTCTGAAGGTCAGTGTAAAGGTAAATGTCTGAGTTAATCTGGGGTTGATATGTATGTAAATGAGTTTTCATATTTTATCTGGATTTGCAGACACCCATTAAACAGTTCATAATCCAGCCACTAGGGAATGTCGCTGAAGCCAGTCCCAAGCTCGGGTAAGCAGAAAGGGTTGTGTCAGAAAGGTCAACTCTTTATTTTGTTTACTTTTGTTAAGGCATGTTGTCTCATTTACAAGAGAGACCTGTGACACACATACAACATCAGTTACACAAAGAGCATAAAACATCATGTTACAATTTAGGAAAGCAGTTAAAAACACAACCCAAGAGCAAGAACAGGCTTGAAATTAGGATTTTTCCATTTTGTTTAAGGTGTTTAAGATGTCCCAGTTTCAGTTCTTGCTGCAGTGAATTCCAGGAAAATGAAGCAGAATAGAAGAAGGCCTTTTTCTGTGCAAACAAGGAAATAAAATCTTGAGAGCGTAAGTTATAACTTTGTGACATCTTGGAATGAAGATATGAAGACAGCAGGCAGAGAATGAATTTGTGAATAAAAGTCTGCATGCAGATAATGATGGCCAGTTTACCAGTGAGTATAGAGTACAGTTTTCCTAGATAGGTAGTGACAGAAAGTGTAAAACCAACTCCTGAGAAGGTGGGCCAACGTAGTTCTATTTGACATAGTTCTGCAGGTTTTCTTTTTATCCCAATTTAAATATTCTGGGATCTTTTTTTTTTTTTGTTCCCTGAGCCCCACAAGCATGCAGAGGAGGAAATAAAAACAAACTTTCTTGGCAGAAAAATCTGGCTAAAATTCTCCAACACATGGATACATCTGTGGTAAGTTCAGATTATTTTTAAACTTAAAGCCTCAAAAAGATGTACTTGATGGTATTTTGATCTATGCAATATAATAAGGGGCAAGAGTCCATCTTGAGTGACAGCAACATGTCAGAACAGTCGTGTTTTTTTCCCGCATCAACACAAAGTGGGCTGTCCGCCTATTTAGCGGTACTGTCTTCTCAAAAAGCCTTCTGGGGAGGACTCCCAGAATCCCAGACAAGATGGACGCATAGTACGTAGCTCTGACTTCAGCCCTCCATATCCCCCTCAACTCAAGTATTTATCGCTGAAGACTCGCATTCATAACACTTTAAAGATGAATGGGGATCGACATTGTCTGGAGGGAGAGAAAAGAAAGTTGATGCAACTTCTACCCATGGTTCCAGTTGTGCTAACACAGATGATAGCACCACCACCAAAGAAGCTAACTTGATAGCCATTAGCAGCACAATATGCTCCATTATAAGCAAAGTTATGGCTAATGGACTGAATGAATAAAATCACAGATCAATGGAAACCTTTCTGATTTTTGGGAGACCATCAAAAGCAACATGAAGGCCCAGTTAGACAAGATGGGCGCTTACACAAATCAGAAAATACAAGCTGCCACGGGAAAGTTTGAGGAGGCTGCACAGTGCTTAGAGGAAGTTGAAAGAAGCATGGCCAGTGCCGAAAAGGTGGGATTTGGCTGTGAAGGACACTCTCCTTCATATTCTTTAGCAACCAATGAATCTTATGAGATAAGCTGTCGGACATGGAGAGTCGATCTTGTTGGACATTTCCATATACGGTGTCCCAAGAGTTAGACCCCAGAAGGCTGCTCTTTAGCAAGGTTTGTGGAGAACGTAAGCTTAGCTAGGTGAAAACCTTGACATTGAATGGGGAGCAGACTTGAAAATCGAACAGGCTTAAAGAGCACTTGGTCCTTGGCCGCCGTCCGGAGCTACATCACAAAGCAGTTAAGGAAATGGAGAAGCATGGCTACCAAATGGAACCAATATCACAGAAGAAATCCAGCGAACATAACGCGAAGACCCTGACACAGCTGTTACTACGGCGCGCAGTGGGAGGAACATGCAGAGTCGACAGCGAACATTGGGAAGTCATCAGAGAGCGGCTGAGGGAGTTCCTGAGATCCACCTGAGAAAAGGAAAACGATAACTGAAACACTTGGGAACAGACCTCTTCTCTCGCAGACTGCAGGTTTACTTGTGGTTCCCAGAGTTTCTAAAAGTAGAATGGGAGGCAGAGCTTTCAGTTATCAAGCTCC
>JARVJO010030602.1:0-12012 GCA_031762555.1 Cynodonichthys magdalenae | reverse complement strand
CTTGATGACATCAATCTTTCTGAAACAGAGTGTCCACATGTTTTCATACAGATTGATGATTTTGAGAATGTTTTAAGTACCAGTGTCTCTGGAACTACAATATACAGTCCACGGCAGTACTCTAAAGAGGGCTATGCTTACAGAGTAGCTACAAAACTTTTCCAGACATATGTTGAATTTTATGTTCAACTCTTGTCTGGTGCCTATGATAACCAGCTGCAGTGGCCCTGCCTACGGAGACAAATTAATTTACAACTACTTGATCAAAACCCCAACATTCAACAACAAATGTCAAAGCAACAGAGTTTTGTCAGTGATGCAACTCAAGTGACCTCTAGTGGTAGGTTTGAATGAAAATGTTTGATTTTAAGAAAACAAAACATAATTAATTCAACAATGTACAGCTGTTTACTATTGTACTGTATGTTTTCTATAAATAGGTACTAATCTGTGGAGCAATCCACGTGAGACTGGTATAGGAGTTTTTTACGAGAATACAGAATTAGTCTATGGTGGACCTTTGTCGAAGTTATCATTTGCAGACATGACAGACTTACAGACCAGAGATGTCCTCAAGGGAGGGAGTGCCATTTTCATGTTCAGCTTTGAAGGTGGGTTGAATAATTTTTTTTTTTTAATTAGACATGTCTAAACTTTAAAAAAATGCTGTAAAGCTTCTTGAAATGCTTTTAAACTAAGGTGGCATGTCACAACCAATGTTTATATTTATTTTAATTTTTATCAGTGGATTGGCATGGATGCAGGCCAAAAATGTTTTGTATTTGTTGATGTAATCAAGATTTTCTGTTTAAAATATTTAAAAGCTGTCTTTTAACTACATTTTAGAATATGTGGAAGTAAAACTATTGCAGTAATTAGGACCACTTACATGTAACATTGGTTAAAGTTCTGTCTTTGTTTTAACACAGCAAAATTTAGTCAGGATCAAATTGATTACTAAAATGTAAATAAAACAATCTAATGCTTTTCAAATCTCACAAACCAATTTTTTATTGACATTGGAACATAGTTGTTTCTAAAGGGTATTTCCATGTTGCTTAATTACACAATAAAGCTGTAACTGCATTTGTAGATGGCACAGTAAACTGTATTTACAGACAAGTGATTTATGGGCAGCTCTGAGGGGTTAGGGGAGTTGTCCTCTAATGAGAGTTGGCGGTTTGATTCCACTGCTCTTCAGTTACATGTCAAGGTGTCCTTGGGCAAGACTTTGTTGAGAGGGACATAGAGTGCTCTGTGAATGGGTATATGAGGGCAGAGAAAACGATGTCATACTCTGTTTTCAATGCAAGGCTGTCTGAGGACTTCCAATGATGACTTTCAGTTTTATCCTTTGTGGAACAAATTTTCTCCAAGTTTTAAAGTTGCAATAGAACAGACTAAAGCCTGAAATGTGTTCCCTTTTTTTCTATTTTTTTATTTGTTTGTTTGTTTTTATTTTTGATAGATCTCACTCCACTAGTTGATGGAAGTTCTCTACCATGTTCTCAAGTGAGACCAGTGACCATTATAAATCCTCCATCAGTTCTGGAAGGAGGCCCATGCTCAGCAAGGTTGGATTTTGTGTTGTTTTAAATACAGTGAAGAAAAAAGTATTTAGTCAGCCACCAATTGTTCAAGTTCTCCCACTTAAAAAGATGAGAGAGGCATGTACCTGACATCATAGTTAGACCTCAATTGTAAAAGACAAAAAAAAAAAATCTATAAAATCACGTCTGATTTTTTTAAAGATTTTATTTGCAAATTATGGTGGAAAATAAGTATTAGGTCAATAACAAAAGTTAATCGCAGAACTTCGTTAGATATCCTTTGCTGGCAATGACAGAGGTCAAATGTTTTCTGTAAGTCTTCACAAGGTTGGTACACACTGTTGTTGGTATGTTGGCCCATTCCTCCATGCAGATCTCCTCTAGAGCAGCCACATTTCATCTTCAATGCCTCTGCTGATGGAAGGAGGTTTGCACACAAAATCTCACAATACATGGCTCCATTCATTCTTTCATGTACACGACTCAGTTTTCCTGGTCTTTTTGCAGAGAAACATCCCCAAAGCATGATGTTGCCACCCCCATGCTTCACAGTAGGTATGGTGTTCTTTTGATGCAGCTCAGTATTCACTCTCCTCCAAACAGGATGAGTTGTTTCTACCAAACACTTCTACTTTGGTTTCATCTGACCATATGACATTCTCCCAGTACTCCTCTGGAACATCCAAATGCTCTCAAGCAAACTTCATACGGACCCGGATATGTACTGACTCAAGCAGGGGGACACATCTGGCACCGCAAGATCTGACTTCTGCCTATTGTTACTGACGGTAGCCTTTGTTACGTTAGTCCCAGCCTTCTGCAGGTCATTCACTAGGTACCCCCATGTGGTTCTGGGATTTTTGCTCACCGTTCTTGTGATCAACTTGTGTGGAGCCCCTGATCTAGAGATTATCAGTGGTCTTGGTCAGCTGTGGCTACAATGTAGCTTACCATCATCAATGTGAGAATATGTGTGTGAACAGGTCACCATAGAGGAGTTTGGAGTGTGACTGTTTGAGGTTGTGAACAGGTGTCTTTCACACTGATAACAAGTTCAAGCTGGTGCCATTGCTACAGGTAATGAGTGGAGTACAGAGGAGCCTCTTTAAGAAGAAGTTACAGATCTGTGAGAGACAGAAATCGTGCTTGTTTGTTATTGACCAAATACTTATTTTCCACCATATTTTGCAAATAAATTCTTTTAAAAAATCAATGTGGTTTCTAGATATGTTTTCTCATTTTGTTTCTCATAGTTGAGGTCTAACTATGAGTTAAATTACAGGTTTTTCTCATCTTTTTAGGTGGGAGAACCTGCACAACTGGTGGCTGACTAAATACTTGTTTCCCAACTGTATAGTCTGATTAAAACGGAACTTTTAAAAATAAGGTTTCTAAGGTGCTGTGCGGAGGAAAATTTCTTTCCATGACTTTGGCATTCCCATTGTTAATGCCCACAGTGAATTGTACATTTAATAAATAAACCAACAGTTTGTTTTGTTCTAAACATTTTTTGTTTGTTTGTTTTTCTCTCCAATACTGCTGTCTTTTACAGGATCACAAACACCACCGCTCCACCTTCATCAGACGGCAGCAGGTATCACCACATTTACTCAAACATTTTACAGATGTAACAACTGCTGTAGCAATATAAATTTGATAAATGCAGACAAGAATATTAGCATGCTGAAACTCAGTCTTTTCCCAACCTGGTTACAAGTACTGTGTAAACATTTTACACCAGCTGAAATCTGATTGGCCCCTTGAAGTGTCTTTGTCTTGTCATTCAACTCTCCTTTGCCCGAAAGCAATGATAGTGGATGCAGTTCTATGTTCAAACACTGATGGCGCTAATGAGTCAAATAAGAAAGTCCAGCATGAATCAAGCTCATAGAAGTTATCCTCTCTTCTTAAAATTAAATGATCAAGCAGAAAAAAAATCCTAAAAATGTACATATAAATGGTAAGCCTAATTTACTGTGCAAGGTTTCTTTAACTTTATTTACATTACATTATAAGTGTTTGAACATGTGTGACTGGTTAAATGCATACACCTTACCAAAACTAGGGATTTGTGTGCAAGGATGTTGAACAAATGCTTGGCCCTTCTATAAATATTGCAACCTTTTGATTGCCCCTTACTCAGAAAAGTCCTAGATCCACCACTGCTTTGTTACCGTTAGTGTCAAAATTAGTTTTCTTCGCAAGGTAGCTGGACTCTCCCTTAGGCTACGTTCACACTGCAGGTTTTAATGCCCAATTTTGTGACTTTTAAACTTCTTTTTTTGAATGCAACCTCCATCAGACTCCAGTACGACAAGCATGTACAGAAGAGGACGTGACATCCCATTCAACTTGCTGTTTACAGAAGTAGTTAAATGGATGCTACATGTTAGCATGTCCATTCTGAAGTTGTGCAATCAGAGCGAATCAAATAATTATTTGATGTGCTTGTTTAGTTCAGTGCTTAAATTTGAACCTGCCTCTAGTCGGCTGCTCCGGTGTAGCATTTTATTTTTGGAAAAAAGCAATATGCTATAATTAAAGTTTTGATGGAATACATTTTTTATCAATGCAGTCTGCGATAGACATTACTGTATATTTGTGTGGATTATCAGTCATCCAGGACATGGAAAATTTAAAGAAAAATGATAAGCAACAGGACTTCTGTTCTGTAGCTGAAGATGTGTGGAAATACAAGACTTAAACTGCATGACTGGAGGTTAGTACCATTATTACTTGGATCGATCTGTACACCCCCATCTTACTGAATTCAAAGTTAGATGAAATGTGACAAGAATGCAGACTGCCATCGTTTTCAAAAACATCAGATATGCATCTGTACCAAATACTGAAATTCTCTGGATCAGATTTTAAACGACTGGATTTTTTTCACATTCACATTGTCAAGAAATAATTGATTTGGGTCGCATTTGCCTGTAGTGTAAACTTAGCCTAAGAGATAGGCTGTGAATTTCAGTTATCTGGAAGAGACGGATTGACAGGAGTCAGTTGACGTGGTTCTGGCATCTATTGAAGATGCCTCCTGGACACCTCGGGAGGTACTTTAGGCATGTTTGACAGAGAGGAAGAAGGACACGCGTACGGTGAAGAAACTGTCTCTGGTCTGGCCTAGGAACAACTTGGAATTCTCCTAGAAGAGGTGGCTGGGGAAATAGTGGGCTGGACCTTGATGGATGGAAACATGCAATGTTCAGAATGTTTCATATATTTTGTCTATTCTACGCTGTTATATTAATAATTGTTACATTTGCTGAAACTCAAGCATAGTTTTTCCACCATTTACAACAGATGACCTGAGGTATCCCAGTTTTGGTTTCACTTTTCACACAAACAGAATGTTGCATCCAATTATCAAATACTGTGTTAAAAAATTTGTGATGCAATTCATGTGCTGTGAAAATGCAAAGTCTTTATGGTCATTACAGATTGACTTTCATACTCATTTCAAACTAATGATGATCCTAACTTAAATGAGTCAGGAAAAATAAATAAATAAAATAGGTTGAACTTCAAACATGATCAAGAAGCTGGAAAAGCCACAAAGAACCTATTTTATCCAGATTTGGTTAAACTTTTTATAATTTATTGTATATAACGTTGTGATTGCATTTCTTTCTGCTTTAGTGTTTCTGGATTTGTTCCTGCTGTGGCATCCTCTCCCTTCCTCATCCTCCTGCTGATGTTGCTGTTTTTGATTCAGTGATAGACTCATCTAAGTCACATCATCTGCCTCTGAAATGACAGCCCTAATATTTGAAATCAATTTTTTTAACATATGTGGGAAAATGTGGGTTTACTGCAGAACTTCAAAAGTCAAATCCTTTAAGTGTTTAATCATTACTATATTATTAAAAGGTAAACATATTACACACACAATTATGTTTACTGTATGATTATAAAATAGTTTGCTCATGTGTTAAGTTGTTATCCTGCAATGCTTAAAAGTACGACTGATTTCATCTGATCTGGTGAAGGGACAAATTTCTTAGTTTGGTATAAATCTAATGAGAACAGAGTATTCAGTGATTTCTGATTAAAAGGGGTTTACTTCCTGTGATTATAGGATGCAGTCAAAAAAGCATGCTTCATATAAAATTTATTTGCAGATTTATTATTGTTTTGAATATAAAGATTTTATTGTGCAAGTGAATGTAACCAAAATTATATCGTATGTTATCATGGGTTGTGGTGCTGGGTGACATATTAAAAATAAAGGATATTGCACAAAAAGAATGCAGTGCTTTGACATCTATGTTGCTTTTATTTAGTTAGTTTTTTGCCTAATGTTAGGCAATTTAATACTGTCAGGAGAACTCTGTTGGAACAAAAATATATTGCATCAAAACTGGTTTCAAAAAACAAAGAGCTAAAAATCAAGGAAAATGGACCTAAATAGTCAAACAATCAAAACTACAAAAAATTGTTGACAAAACCAGCTAATAATAAATGTCCATAACTAGTAAATCTTAACCTTTAAACTTGCATAAAATAAACATTTAAAATATTAATTCATCATGTCAAATCCAGCAGCACCCATTTTATGTTTAGAAAATAAAAAAAGAAATAGTTTCATGTACACAATAAAACAAACCTAAAACATTCTGTTCTTTTTCCAAAGTACACCAAGTAAAAAGAAAGCATGTGAAAATTACTTGAGAACATTTTTATCTTGGGAAAAACACACAAGTATGCTGACACATCTGATGTTTCTTCAAACAATAAAAGTAACTAAACCCTACAAAGGATCAAACCTGTTATGTGACGTTATGTTTTACTAAGGATTTTAACTCCTTGTTTTGTAGTTAAACTTTCTGACTGAAGATAAGCTGGTTTAAGTAAATGGAGTTAATTAGCTAATATCTCCAAATATATTCTTTGTACAAAGCTCCCCATGGAAAAAAAAGCTACAACTTTTAATGTTCAACTTAGTATTTCCATTTGTATTTATTATTTTGTTTTTGTAAAAAAAATGAACTTTTGCCAATTTGTTTAAAATGTAAAAAAAAAAAAATTCTAAAGAACCAGTAAAATAATTCGCATTGTTTTGTCATATGTTGCTAATGGTGTTACTGGGTTGAACCTATTGTTGTGAGGAGGTGTGGCCAGGACGAGAGAACGTGACAGCTAGCTTTAGCTTAATTTGACAAGCTAACGTTCTTGAAAACATCTCTGAATGTTCTAAACACCTGACTTTGTAAAAAGCAAAGTTCCATGTTATACATGCAAACTCAAATTTATCTGTTACAGCATAAACAGACAACAAACTGACTTTTACCAAACCTGTTTACCTTGTTCCTGTAAGACGAAGTCCTACCATCAACTGTAAAGTTGCTGTTATCTTTATGCAAATGTCTGGCAGCAGACTGCCTATGTAGGAAAGTTTGAATAGTTTCTGTTTTGCTGTTCAGTCATTTTGCTTAAAGGGGCAATATTATGTGTTTCTCAGGCAAATATTTAAATTCTATACCATAATAAAGTAACTATGTCATATTTAGTTGTTATTAAAAAGCTGTTTATATGTTTAAATAGAAAATAAACTTGACTTCTAATCATATTTGTCTCTAAAAACCTTGAAATTGGTCTCCGTCTCTTTAAGAAGATCCTTCCGCTTCTGTTCCGCCTATCAACAGGTCATCACAGCCATAGATATTATATCTATGATCACAGCCCCTTCACTATACAGGACTCTGCTATTTACAGCCTTGAGCGTTGTAGCAGACTTTGTTGTAATGATAATAAAAAAAGAAGCAACATTATACAGTATCTGTTTTGGAAAAATGCATCTCAGAATACATATGAACCTTACTGTCAGACTGGAAAGTATGTTTTCTAAAGAACCGGAGGATTACAGAGAGGACGCTTCAACTGGTAAGATTATTTCAGTCATCCTCACAGACACACATGTTGATCGTAATATAAGTTATAAATCTTAACACATAGACCAAACAAGCATGTGAACAAAACAATGTGAGTTGTTTTTCAGCTTACCTGCAGAGGACAAGGGTGTTTGTTTACTATAATTGCTGCCGATAGACTGCAGGAGTGGGGGGGGTGCGCTGTGATGCGGAAGCTTGGTGTAGTGTACTTGGCATCTGAAAATACATTTACTCAAAGGTACTTTAAATCTGAAAAGGACTAGAGGGAGAAGTGGTTAATATTACATGCTCAGCAGACACGGTTTTCACCGGGTATTTGCTATTTATTGCTGCTGATAGCTTGCAGGAGTCATGGGGCGAGCCAGGGGGTGGGGAGTAGTGCTGGCCGATTAATCAGATTTTGATCTTGATTACGATTTGGGTTTTCAACGATCATAAAAACACAATGATCGATGTTTACAGATTATGCTTAGACACTGTTTTGTGTTGAATCCAGTGCTGCTGCCTGTGGACTCCTCCCACAGCCTCATCCGGTTTCGTTTTCTTCAGCGCACCGCGTGTTATAAACAAACATTTCTCGAGCAAGGCGGAAAAGTTGAGCAAGGCTGAATGCAGCATAATAATGGCCAAAGGAAGAAAGACGCTGGTAGAAAAGAGAGGTAAAACAACGTCAGTGGTGTGGAAACATTATGGGTAGGCAGAGTGAGATGGGGAACAAGTAGCAATGGTGTGCAGACATTGCTATGCTAACATAGCTGCGCCACAGAGTAACACTACTAATCTGTTCAATAATTTGAAGTCCACTTTTTATTTACTTTTTTGAAAAGCGATTTCTTTTAGTATCTTGTTAATTGAATTTATGGCAGCTAACTTGAATTTACATACCTCAAAACAGTTGATCAGAGTAGAGCTGCTGTTATGTTGAGCTTGGACAACTGTATGTTTTTGCTATAAAACTGACCTTTATGTTTGATTATATATCAACAAATAGAGAATAGATGTTTCAGTATTTTGTGGAAGTTCACCACATGTTGATTATATTTTTCTATTAATTTTTTTTACATTTTTGCACTGTATATTAGTTTTATTTATTTGGGGTTTTTTAGCAGTAATTACACTATTTGTTGGTCACAACCAAGTTTCACTTTACTTTTTTTTTTTACTTTTTCAAAAATGTTTAAAATTCTGAGGAGAACATTGTTTAACAGCCATTGTTTATGTTCAATAAATTCATGTTATCAACATTAATAATTCTTCTTATTAAATAATCAAGATCTCAATTTCAATCAAAATAATCATGATTATAATTTTTGCAATAATCGAGCAGCCCTAGTGGGGAAGTGTGTTCTGTGATGTGGAAGCTTGGTTCTTAAACCCAGCCAAGAGGAGGAGATGTTATCAAAAGGTAATTCTAGAGCCAACCTTTGCCTATTTTGCCCTCCTGCCTGGCTGCCTCAGGGCAGCATAGGATTTCTCAAACATGCATGAATGAGTCACAGCAAGACTCTGGACATGTTTTGATGAGAGAATAACATTATAACATGATGTAAAACTCAAAAAAGTTGATTTTACATGATATTGCCGCTTTAAAATGACACTGTAGTTATTTTAGAATTTTCAAAACATTTGCAAAACTGTATCTAATTAAACTTTTTTTCAGTCCAGCTTTATTTTATTTCTGTGGCTCAGGAATAAAACTCTCTAAATTATGTTGCTCCAGAAATTATACAGTTGGACAAAACTGGTTAAACTGATAAATCTCCACACAGGGATAATCAAGATGATCTTCAAATAATCTGATTTTAAATAGAAGTAAAGTACATCTGATGTCTGGAACTCCTCTAAAACAAAATGATTGTAGTTTTGTCAAATATAATAGATAATGTTGAAAAACGAACATCGTGTAGAGTGAAACAAAATTGCATCTTGTTTCTGGAAAAAATGTTGTAAATAAATTACAGTGCTTTATTTTTCTTTAATATAAGATGGAAAATATATATCAAGTTCATAACTTTGATACACTAATTGACCAGCAGATGTTACAAAAGTTTATATTAAGCAAAAATACACAAGTATTTTATCAGGCTCAGGTCAAGTAGAATATTTATCCCAATTGAAGACCTAGTAAGTCTTAAAAAAATAATACTAAGTCCAGTGTCTGCAGTTCAACTGTTCTCACAGTGAGAATGATTCAGATGAACCCAACATCTGGATTAAAGAATTTGACGATGAACAGGAACACTCCTTCACGTGCAACAGCTCACTACTAATGTCAGAATAACTAAAATGACTGAACTGTTATTGACTGGGTTTATCTCCCAGACAGTGTGTTTCCATTTGGTGGTATAATGGATTTGTGCTGCCTGTTTTTCCTGGCATTTCTTTGTATGCATGTGTGGGTTTATTCAGTCTGGAAATAGGCACCAACTCTCTGTGTCACCTGAGCAGGAACAAGCAGGTATAGAAAACATGAGTTGGCGAGATTATTTACACCCACAAGAGAGAATCAGCTGATGACAAATTACTGAAAATCTATTTGTCTGTAAAAATGTGGAATTGTGCTCAAAGTTATAACAGCTCAAAGCGACTTTGTGCTCTTTTCCCATCTTTATCTTATCAAAGGCTGTTTCCGTTTTCTCTTTATCTATGAATCTTTTTTAAAGAAATAGGTTTCAGTTATATAAGGTTTGTGGGTACAAACCTGGACAGTTACATAAAAATATGTATATAAATGACTTACAATCGGCGGCACGATGGCTCAGCGGTTAGCACTGATGCCTCACAGCAAGAACGTCCTGGGTTTGATCCCAGGTTCGGACCTGGGGTTTTTCTGTGCGGAGTTTGCACGTTCTCCTCATGCTTGTGTGGGGTTTCTCTGGGTACTCCGGTTTTCCCCACCGCTAAAAACATGTACAATAGGTTGCCTTTTGGCCCAGGCCTCCCTTGAAAAAGAGATCTGAGATCTCAACGGGACTTGCCTGGTTAAATAACAGTTAAATTAAAAAAATAAAAAACGATCCATTGTTAATGGGAAGTTTTGTTACAGAGCCAACAATGAGGAAATAAAGTATTTTAAACAAGATGTGCAACACAATAGAAATGTAAAAGTAAAATATTTATTAAACACAGAATATAACAATAGGTCTCTTGTTTTTAAGTTTAGACTTCCCAAAATAAAATTTAAAAATAATAACACAAACTATAAAAGCGGAAGTTATTTTATAGTGACCCAACATTTGTATTTTCAAGAGACAGATTACCCTTAATTTTATTGTAGAGACTAATCAGCGCTTTAAATCACTCTCATACACTAATGGGACACATGTCAGAAGCAGTGGTGGTTCTGTGTCTTGCGCAGGGACACTTCGACATGTGACCGAATAGCAGTGGAATCTAACCACCAACTCACTCATTAGCGGAACAACTTCCCTAACAAATTAGCCACAGCTGCCCCCCTTTTTTTTGGCATAAAGTAATAATTTTCAAGGATAACAGGAAATTATGAAGTGCGTGACAGTGAATGAGGAAGCTAAAGACCTTGAAAGACCAAAATTTACCGTCAGCCTTGTTCTACAACTCTTTCAGCTGATTCTCTAAAATACTTGCCTGGTAATTGCTGTTAACTTAAAACCTCTGTGTAGCTGCTGAACATCTCATTTGAAGAGGAAGAACAGACAGTCAGGAGCTGTTGGAACAGGTAGGAAAGAAATCGCAATAAATTTGACATGAAACTAAATACATAGTAACTTGATGATAATTAAATATTTATTTATTACATTTCTTCATGGAATTTCACAGAAGAGATGAAAGGCTACATTCTTCTTATCGTAAACTTGGCAATTTCATCAGCTTTCTCCAACCCCATCGTAAGTGTTTTTATTTTTTCTCGTGTTGTTTCAAAAAGTTTGAAGTTTAAAAATATTAGACTATAACATAATAAAAAATAAATCATAGCCTTGTTGACAACAGTTTTTTACTCTACTAAGCATGAATTGCAGAAGCTTTTTTTTTTTCTTGACTTTGTAATCTGTCATCTTTAAACTTAAAATCTCTGTTGTTTTTTTGTAAAAACCTGTGCAACTCTGCAAAGTACCCCAATATTCAGCATTATTTTTTCATTTCTTTCTTTAGGCATTTTTTTGCCTAAACTTGTTCAAATGAACAATAATAACTATTCTGTTAAAATGTACACATCATTATTTTAAAGCCTTCCTTTTCATATTTAAAAAAATAATTTGGGGTCTGTATAAAGTGAAACTGCAATGCTTTGGTCTGAATCCCTCCTTTTTGTAGCTCCACAGGCCCCTCTTTCACTTCTTTTCTGAGATGTGTCTCATCATTTTTCTGCGGTGACTTTAAAGGAAAATCCCATTGAGGTTAAGAATATCAGTTGACCTGCACCCTGAGCCGCTATACTGCAAACGTGGTTTGCGAACCGGAAGTGGGTCGTCGTCTGTTTTTTTACGCTGGACGAACCAAGTCAGTAAGCTCGTGGAGGAGCTAACAGCTCAGTTAAGCCTCTTAAAACAACCTTTCTGATGAGAACACACCAGGAGAAGCTTAAA
>JARVJO010030601.1:0-12022 GCA_031762555.1 Cynodonichthys magdalenae | reverse complement strand
CGTGTGAATGGGTAAATGAGGGCACAGATTGTAGTGTAAAGCACTTTGAGTATCCTGGTTGGATAGAAAGGCACTATGTAAGTACAGTTCATTTACCATTTACCATAATTTAAATGAATGAGTGATTGACAAGCTTCTGCAGAACTTAAAGACCTGGCCACGAAGACTGGAATTGAGAACCATGTCTTTAGTCCTAAAACCCCCTACCCACTAACGGCATTTCCCCCATGGAGACTAAGCTGCGAAAACTGCCTTCTTATTTTCAGTGGTGTATAGTAACTAATTCCTTTTCCACTAATGCCTCTACAGCTCGGTTTGGCTTGGCTCAGCTCTGTTCAGCACAGTTCGGGTGGTGGAGACAAGGTCAGCATCGTTATGTTGGTGGATTGTTTGGAAGATGTTTGTGTGATGATTGGTGTTTTCTGCTCCTACCCTGTTTGGTGTTCCTGAGACTCACCCTCTGCAACTGTGGCTGATTTCCTCTGATGAGCTCTACTGGTATTTAAGGCTCAGTCTTGGTTCAGATCTTCGCTGGAGCATCAAGCCTTTTTGGTTAGAATCTGCAGCCTACTCTGTTAGTTTGAAACTCTCTGAGTAACTAAGTTTTTGCCTTGCCTTGTGAATTTTTTGCCTCAGGATTTGTGCCTCTGTTTACCAGTGCCTGCCCCACCCAGAGGATCTACCCGAGTACTCACCTGGAACACTTACCTCTCCCTGGACTCCTGGATCTCTCCTCTCTTTGATGTACCTTGTCATCTTCAATACCTCCTCAGTGTCCTTCACCTCCTGGAAACCTGTAAGCAAACAACAAACTATTATCTCACTAAAACAATTGCTTTTTTGGATTTCACTATTTTGCAACTCACCTTGTCCTTCCCCGCTCTTGCAGACCTCCTGGATTTTCCTGTCCCTGTATATAAGAAACCTACACTTGTAAATAAATCACTTACCTTTTTATCCTGCCTCTGAGTCTGGTTTCTGGTTTCGCTCATTTGGACACTTCCTGGTTCATGTCAGTTTGATGAGTTGTAATGGTTGTTTTCTTTTCCTTTACAGACTTTAGAGGGAGGACCAGTGGAACAGACCAAGGAGATCAGTTAGATGAGATGAATAAGTGAAGAGTGGCCAGACAGACTTTAGGCTGACAGCAAGACGTTTGGCAACGGATTATAACTCAGTTGTAGGTGATTGTTCCAAAGGAGGCATCCAAAGTAACCCAGGAGGCAGAGAGCAGACAGAGGCTTTTGGTTAACCCAGGGAACAAATAATGAGAACAAGAACTACGAGGAACAAATTAAAGAACAGGTTTGTTTAAATAAAGTCAGAGCTGACTTCTTGACAGCTGGATGATGTACCATTGAATAGACAATGATCCATTGGCGTCCAGATGATCCAGTCACACTTAAATACTGGAGGTTCTCATCAGCTGACAGGGAACACCTGAAAGATCTGTGCTCCACCTCTCAAAAGCTGTAGGGAAGTGGTTATTGGCAGCAGGATCCCCACATTAATGTGTCAATTTATTTCTACCATACAGTCATGAGTTATTCATCCAGTTTACTTCATATGTTATTTTTTAATGATCTATACTTAAGAATGTTTGGGTTATGGACATATGACAATATGTTTTGGATCTGCTATTTATTTTCAGTAGAGATCAAACTGTCATGGAAATTCTTTGGGAGCAGTTATACAAAAAACATCTCTAATCTTTACATATGGTGCAATAAAAAAAGTCTTTATTCTCCTTGAACTTTTCCATATTTTGTAGCATTAAAACTATAAACTTCAAAGTATTTTACTGGGATATCGTAGGAAAAATCAACACAAAGCAACTCCGAACTTTTCCTAGGTCAGCCTGCCACGCCCAGTTACACCTGTTCCCCATTCCCATTAGCCTCAGCTGCAGCCACCAGTCTGTTCAGTCCTTCAGTTTTCACTCCAGCTTTAGTTGAGCATTATTCCTGCCATGGTTGAGTTTTCCTAGTGATCCTTGGGAGTTTTACTTTTGAACGTAGCTGTTGCTACAACATCTTTATGTTTTGTTTATGTAAAATTAAAGTTTTATTTGTTTTGAGCTCTTTGGGTCAGTCCTTCAACTGTGACAATCTGTTCTTCCTTTTCAGTGATGTTAATAAGTAGCTTAGTAACTATTTAGTTTATTTGATACACTGTAAACAGAGAGAAACTGTTAAAAATTAACTTAATTTTAATCTTTTCTTCTTTGGGGCAGACCATATCAGTGATCTGATAAAATAACAGGTCCAATAAAAATGCTGTGAACAAAAAGTGGTAGAAAATCTTTTTTTTTTTAATTGATCATTTTTCCCTCTAGGTATGAATGCACTTCTAGGTGAGCAGTATATTTTTTATTATCCATTATTTCAGGTTTGTTATTATTCTGCTATTACAGACATGGGCACAAACATGTTCATGCATATATTTGGATATGCAGGGTAAGAGCTATGTGACGTAACAAGAAACAAGTCCAGAACAACTTAAACTAGAACCGGCTGACAGAGAACCTGGTCCAGTTCTGGCTCATAGTTCAAGGTCTACTCGTTCTATCAGACCGTTGAGCAACAGAAAAACATGTTTTACAGAATTGAAAAAGAAACAATCGTTTCACGGAAGACTGGATAGGAGAGCATTACAACTGCAGCAAAATCAAGCTGAGAGCAATAATTGTTAGGCAATTTCATTAACAATTGATGAAGGACTAGATATGAAACCATTAAAACAATGACACAAAACAAAACAAGTTGAGAGCATTACCCACAAGGAATGTGGGTTTGTGATTCATCTCCTTCAGTTTTAGTTTGCTGAATTCACTGAAATATTGAAACAATAAAATGTCTACTGATGAAAGGTAGCCATCGTGTGAGGAACTATATGTATCTTTACTGTAGACATGTCAAAGCCATACAATGGTACTTCCTTGTGTTTCTTAATTCATCTGTTCAAAATTGACTTATTCTATTTAAATATTTATCATGCATAATGTGAAAGCAGAACATAAGAGTATTCTATAATGAGCTTCCTACCAAGCCCATCCATCCATCCATCCATCCATCCATCCATCCATCCATCCATCATCTTTACCTGCTTCTTTATTTCCGGTTCACTGGTACCCATGTCCAGCTGTCACTATGCAAGGGGCGGGGTACACCCTGGACAGATTGCAAGCCCATCACAGGGCCTACCAAGCCCTGTCAAACATTAAAATAAAACATACAGGAAGTAGCCCTCGAGGACGACTAGGCACCACTGATCTTGTTCTGATCATCTGGTGACTTGGTGCAGGAGCACCAAGTCACCAGATGATCAGTCTCTCACCAAGTAATCCTCATCTGAGATAAGACCAATGAGAGTTTTCAAGAGTTTGACAGCTTGGTGAAGGTCTGCAAGAAGAAGAGACAAGGAAAGACACAGCTTTGAGGTGATCCAGTGATGGTGGTTTGAGGGTCTGACATGTGCCCCCCTGAGCTGAACACAAGAGACTCCAACAATTGATTGGACCGAGGATGATAGGTTACTCTTACACATTGAAGAGTGAGTAGCACAAACAACAATCCCCAATAGTTACAGTTGTTCATCTATCGCCTTTTTTCCCTTCATCCTCTTTTTAGCTTTGCAACAACCCTTGAATATAATTCATGAATATTGAATCACTAATGTCCCCCTTGCAGTCCTTTATGGGGCATAGATAAGAAACTAGACAAGAGCATCTATCAGTATGTGGTTCATGAAATATTGACTTCCAGTTTTGTATCTCTTTTTGTTCAATTCAATTCATATTAAAAATACTTTATTGAACCCAGAGGGAAATTAGATCAATGAAAGTAACAGAGCTACTCTAACGTGCTGCCCACCCTGAGCAGTGCAATTCTAGAAACATTTTGTTGTTTTGTTCAAACAAGTAAAATTTTCCATCTGTTTAATACATCCACTGCTAGAAGAAGTTCCTAAAGTTGAATCTTTTTTATTATTATTATTATTTGGACAGGATTGGGGATTACTGGACTACTAACACTCAAAATCAACATTTAAGATCTCAAAATCACTAAATAAACTCAGATATTTTGGTGATAAAAAAGAACAATGCATTTAACAACCTTTATTGAAAATCAACAGACATAAACTGTTCTAAAGTCAATCTAACCATGAGCAGCATGGTGGTGCAGTGGTTACAGCTGTCCCCTCTCCACGAGAACGTTCACAGGTTCACATTACAACCATTCTCCACAAACTTTACTGGCTTCCTATAACTTTCAGAATTCATTATAAGATTGCTCTCATTACCCATCAATGCATTAGCAGACTATATTATATTAGCAGAGCATACTGTATTCCTATTGGCATCCAGTTCAACTCCACAAGGACCATCCATGTCACAATCTCAGAGAATGTCAGTAAAAGCAGCTGAGTGGAACAGAACACCAGGTGACAAGTAATAACATTAAGTGAAGTTTATAAATTAAAATATTAAATATTATTAAAATATGTACAGTGTGGGGATCCAGATCTGAAAGCAGATGATTCTAACGGACAAGAAATATCTTTGTTAATGTTTGATTTGTTTTCTTGCAGGTTCCAGTTGGATGGTGGAGATGCAAGTGAGTAGGTGAGGAGGATCCAGGAATGAAGAGAGTGAGACCCAGGGGACTAAGAACGAAGGAGAAGCAGGTGGGTAGACAAACAGGCAAGCAGCAGGTGAGGAATGAATCGGAGGCTGAAACACAAGGTAAAGTAAAAACAGGAGACAGAAAAATGTTGAAACAACACACAGAAATAAAAAGACTTGTGGCAAATAAACCATAAAAATTTAAATATAAAAATTCCAAAGACACAAATGCATTGACAAGTAAAAAGAAAAACAATCTTTAAAAACAAGATGTATATTATGTACTAAAATACATGATTTGTTGGAACTAATCTAAAAGTAAATATGAAGGTCAATTAAATAATAAATCATAAAGTAAAGTTCTCCTTCTTTTAAATAAGTTTGTTCATTTTAGGTGTATTTATTCATTTACGGGTCCATTTGTATATTTCTGCTTTTATTTTAAAAGATGTCAGTTTTGGTCCTCCACACTTGTCCTTTCCATCACTGAGTGACATTAAAAAGGCTTAAAGACTTCATAATCTGGCTCTGTTTGAAGGCAGCATTGTTTTTTAGATGTCAAGACCTAGAAGCTTTTTCCCAGCTCTACCTGTTGTAGTGTAAATTTATTGTTTTTTTTATTTTTACTATTTTTTTTATTTAATGTGTGTTTTGCTGTTCTTTACCACTTTGAGAATTATGGAAATGAAAAGTGTGTTACAAATTAAACTATTAATATTATTATTATTAATATTATGCATGGAGTTTGCAAGTAGGCCTACTCCAGTTTCTTCCTACAGACCAACTAGATGTTAGGCTGCTGTAAGGCCCAGGTGGACCTTAAAAATGGTCTCAGTGGGATTTACCTGGTTGAATAAATAATAAATGATAAATAATTTTCCTGTTCTACTTAAAACAAAACTACCCCCCACCACCACCTCACACAGAGTTTTTCCTTCTTGTTTTAGCCAATAATAAAGTTTTTAAAGAGTTCTTCCGCTTCGACGCTTTATTTTGAAGGGTCAGAGCGGAAGTTCATGTGAGGTGAGTGAGCTTGTAATCATCCTGCGCACTGACTGATCGCGTTTTGCGGCCGCAGTAAAACAGTTTTTTTTTTTTTTTTAGCGGACCTTCTCCTCCGCTGTGAGGGCCGCAGGTGAGCGGAACCCGCCACCGCCGCTTCGGAGCAATGACAGGGCGGACACGGAGGGCCAAGCGGTCGGGCCACTGCGGACCGCTCGGTTCGGACGGGGGGACCCACGATACCTGCAGCACGAGCCCAAGTCCCGCTGAGAGAATACAATGATCGGGACGATTAAAGTTAATCATGCATCTGCAGCTATTTTCACTGATGGTCCACTTCTTAAGTTTTGTCTTCCTGTGAGTTCTGACCCGGATGGGATAACGGCAGGGAGGACTTTTGAGTTTTCGGTTCTGCTTTCTGTTGACAGCTTCCTGACAGTGGAGGTTAAACATGGGGGGCAAGCAGAGCAGCCCCGCTGCTAACCCAGCTGCTAACGGACGGACCAGAGCCTTCTCCGGCTCGGATCTGCCTTCCGCCACGTCGGGCGGCAGCAACGGAACACCTGACAGAATCCCCGGCGTGGGGGCCCGGTACCGCAGAGCGTCCAGAACCGCTGGAGCCGCAGCCAGCACCGGCCAGCCGCTCGGGGCCAGGTCCAGGTCCGTGGGGGGCTCCGGGGGTCCCGCGGCGAGACCTCAGTCCGGCATCAGCATCCCGAATAGCGGAGGAGCCTACAGCTCCCCGGAGTCCGGCGGCAGCAGCCCGGAGGAGGCGGAGGGTGCCCGCCTGGTGATCGGCTCTTTACCCACACACCTGTCACCTCACCTGCTCGGAGGTAAGAGGAGGCGGAAAACTCTCATTAATCTTCAGAGAAACGTGTTTGACCCAATCAGACCAGAAATGTTTAAATCTTTATCAGAGGAGTGACGTCATTACAGGGTCTGAAGTCAGAGGGTCATATTTACTGCTGAGGTAGAGATTTTTCTGAATTAAATATTAAAGTTAAATTTAAGATGCACAAATTGAGGAGTGATGTTTTTGTTGTGTTAAAAATCATTTAGTAATTTGCTGTATTTAAAGTAGATTTTGTTTTTAATGAGTTCACAAACATCACACATGAAGGGTGGGGTGGGGGGGACATACAAATAAAGAAGAGCACTCTGATTTTCATTGAATTTTCAATTCAAGGTGGCCACAGTTAGAACCAAATTACTTTAATCCAGATTTTTTTAAAGAAAATATTAGACTGAAAGTTTGTGTGATCGTAGCTAAAATTATATAACAGCAATCTATTCAGAGGTTATTATTCAGCCATTTTAGACATAAAAAGCTGAAGTTTAGAAGCAGACAAAACAATCTTTACCAAATCCTAACTTCTAATCAAAGATTCAAAGTGGCCAACACAGGTAACTTTAAAGGCTATAATTCAGCCATGTTAAGACTTATTGAGACAAAATTAGTTAGAGTATGTAAGTATGATCACATTCTGACTGTTGATGCTAATCCCAAATTAAGCTAACCAATAATCCTAATGCTGATTTTACAAAGGGTTGTAGTTTAGCTATTTTTAAACATACATAGCTAAAAACTTTATATATTCCAGTAGTATCAGAGAACAATTTAACAAAATCCAAGCTTGTCAATAATTTGGGGGTGGCACCTGGGTTGGCCTACCTCTGGCTCCGCCCCTGCATATGAAGGATGAAGAGTGGACCTTCTCTCCACATCGCAGCACACAGTCCTGCTGTTAAATCTCCATGGAAACAGTTTTTGTAACATAAAACTCCTGATTTAGTGGTCTGTTTCTGTTCCAACCCTCACCTGTGGCCATGAGGTTTGGTTCACGACTGGATGAACCAGATCCTGGATCCAAGCAGCTGAAATGAGCTGGGTGGCAGGGGTCAGCCTAGAGATGGGCAGAGGAGCTCAGAGTTAAGGAGTCACCTGAGGTGGATCATATGATCAGGATACCTTCTTGACGCCTCCCTTTGGAGGTTTTTCAAGCATGTCCCACTGGGAAGAGACCCCAGGGCAGACCCAGAACATGCTGAGCTGGAGGGATTGTTATTAATATTTTTATTCCCCCTTATTTAACGAGGCTAATCCTAATGAGATCAGAGGTCTCTCTTTCAAGGGAGGCCTGAGTCTGAACGCAACCTGTACATATTTTTGGTTTGTGGGGGAAACCAGAGTACTCTGAGAAAACCCCAGGTCCGAACCGGGGATTTAACCCAGAACCTTCTTGCTGTGTGGTGCAATAGTGCTAACCACTATGCCACCGTGCTGCCAATTGTGTGTCTTCCTGGTCTGGTAACACCATGGGGGGGAGGAGTGTCGCTGGGGAGAGGGAGGTTTGGGATTGTCTTCTGGTCCAGCAGGTCCTGCTGCCTCCACGAACACAGATGAGTGTTAGAAGATGGAGATGAGGTGGAATTACTGTGTGTTTATTTTTCAATCAAATCTTATCACGTGTCGTCGACCTTGGTTCTCTTTGACACAGTTTCTTCTGTTTCATCTGTTAGTGTGTTTAAAACCTGTCTCAGACTCTGGGTCCTACAGCTTCAACTGCTGTCATCAGCTGGTTTCAAGGTGAACATAGAGCAGTGAGATGTGGCTCTTTGACACAAAACTGTCAAATAAAGCAAAAAGTGATGGGATTTTTAAATTATCTCTAAATGATTTATCTGTAAATATCCTGTTTGTTTGACCTTTGGTTATTCGAGTGTTTCAGGTGTGTCTGAGGTTGAGAGCAGTGTTGGTGTTAATAGTGAACTGGATCTTGTCTTGTGATGTATACAGTCAGTTAGGCAGGTAAAGTGACAGACTACAGAATCAAAGGGATTACGTTATGACTCAGGACACTCTTGGGACTTGTTTTTATAGATGTGTGTTTATGAAAAACCAGAACTCATCTTTTAATCAACAATACTTGGAAACAAGCTGGTGCACAACAAAGAACCAAGTTGTCAGTATCACTAATAATTTCTTTTATCCTGTTTTTTTTCTTTTTACACACCTCTGGTTTCCGGGTTGTGGGTGAGTTGAGTGCCTGTCTCCACTCTCCAGCAGTCACTGTGCCAGAGGTGGGGACTCCTGGACAGGTCTCCAGTCCATCACAGGGACAAAGAGACTCACACCTAGAAATAATTTAAAGTTTTCAGTTAATTTAACATGTCTGTTTTTGGTCTGCATACCTCGAGAAAACCCACACATGCACAAGAAGAACACCTAAACACCACACAGGAAGCATTCAGCCTTCTTGCTGTGAGGCCACGGCTCTAACCACTGCACCACCATTATCATTTATTGTGCACTTAATGCAGGTTTTAAGCAAGAATGCATCAAAACTGAACAAGCTAAAGAGGGACAAGAGAAGACAAACAGAACTGTTGTTTTAAACTATTCAAAAGATGCAGAAACAGAAGCCTTAAATTCAGTTTCTGAACATTTTCTGTTTTTCCCCAGGTTTTAAGTGCCCTGTTTGCTTGAAGTATGTGTCTTCAGATGAGATGGATCTTCACCTGGTTTTGTGTTTAACCAAACCCAGAGTCACGTACAACGGTAGGTCAGCCTGTTCCTGTTTCATTTGAACTTTTACAGCTGTTACTAACGTGCTGGATGCAGTTAACTACAGTCTACATCAGTGGAACCACTAGCCAATGAAAAGGCTTAAAGAATTCACAAAGGGTCCCAGACAGAAACAGTGTGCTCCATTAATCAGCCTGCACCACTTTTACACAACCAATACAATACCTGTCAGCTGTGGACAGCATTAGGAAGTCCAACATTTCCCTCTGTGCACATCAGAACCAGCCTGGGAGAGGAATTAAATCTCCTTTAAGTCCATTTTGACAGAAACATGAAGAACACTGTAATGGACCCAGTGTCCTCCAATAACAGTGACATTGCCCCAGTTCTGATCATAAACATGAGGTGAGACTTCTAACTCTCAGCCTCAGGAAAACAGCTGTTGACACATAACACAGAGTTTGGTGAGTTTGACGTCATGGAGAACTTTGCTAATTTTGTCATTTCAGCCCTTTAATGTAGAAATGGTAGCTGCAAAATTCCATCAGAGAGATGTGTCAGAGTATTCAGTCACATCCATCACTCAGACTGCAGAGAACAAAAACTTTGTCATTGTTAAAGTGTGACTCTAAAGAAAATGGATCAAAGCATATATTTTATTAAAGAGGTGTGACAAAAAGTTTATAAGCTTAATAATTAGGTCCAACAGTTATTAATGGCACTATGATCTGCTTATTACAAAATACTGATTCTATTTCCACTATGAACAGAAGTCAGTGTAATAACTTGCATGAAGCATGTTGACAAACTTCACTATTGACTCTTATTGCTATGTGCAGTACAAAATGTGTTGATTTTATTCCCAGTGTTTTAAAAGCAAATTGAAAATAATCCATATATTTTTCCTTGTGTTGGTAGCAATTAATGTAATTTAGTTTTTAAAACAATAATAATAATAGTAATAATAATAATAATAATAATAAAGGTTTCCTAAAAACAAGACCTCAAGTTTAAAATGTTTTAGATTTTTGCCAACATACAGTTTGAGTAGATCTTGACTTTGATCAAAACTGAGGACAAATAAGGTCCGACTTTCAACCTCTAACTCTACTGAAATTAAACCTGTCAGACTGACTAAGTAAAGCCTAATTTTCAACGCTTTAACAAGATTAGATGTACGCTAAAGATGTTTTTGTCTCAGCTGAGCTGCAGCCAATAATAAAAAAGTTTTTACAGGCAGTTTGTGGGTTAATCCATGGTTACATAAGGTCAGTCTTAATGATCCTGTGTTTTGCTGCAGGTGATAAGTTTATGGTGATGACATCCATTTAGAAGCCAGGCCAAAGCCATTCATAGCAGAGCAGATGAATTTGTCAACACACACACACACACACACACACAGACAGAGAAGGCCTTTTTGCAGTGCAAGGTCCTGCCCAAGTCAACCTGGCTTCAAACCCAGGTTCAACATATTTGCATTAGCCCTTATGACCTAGTTCCACCTCAAGTTTTGGAACAAGCTAACATTAGCTACGCGTATTTACGCACACTTTCACGTAACGTTGGTTTTGATACATCCCGAAGTGTGCGAGGAACCTGGTACACACAGCTTTTTTTGTGCACACGCACCATTAATACGAGGCTCCTGGCACTCCTTTCCTCCAACATACCTAAAAACTTGCATGTTTAAATCGCCTTCAGGACCAGGCTTCCTTGCTAAAGAGATCTGAGGTCTCAGTGGGATTTCACACTTTCATATGTGTCGTCTTTCAGAGGACGTCCTGACCAAGGATGCAGGCGAATGTGCGATCTGCCTGGAGGAGCTGCAGCAGGGAGACAACATCGCTCGCCTCCCCTGCCTCTGCATCTACCATAAAGGGTTGGAGGCTTTGAAGTTTTGCATTGAAGTTTTTTTGTGTTATGATACTTCTGATGTTATTAGCTTCTGAAGAAAGAAGTTGTTGCAGCTCAGAGAGATTCAGAAAACTGACTATAGTACCTTTAAATCGTATCCACACCTCTTGAACTTTTCCATATTTTGTCACGTTACAACCACAAACCTCAGTGTTTTACTGTGATTTTATATATGCATTATGATTTTGGTTTACTTTCAAACACTTTAATGGAAATGGTTAGGCATCACATGATTTGATTCAGTTATGATTCAGAGAGCTGTGATTCAATTATAAAACAATTATTGATGTATTCAAAGGTGTTCATAATCTGACTTCAAACACCTGAGTGGAAAATCTCAGACCAGTAGAAACAATATTTTTTAAACTGCAGCATTAAACGGTTTTCATTTAGGCATGATTTTAGGACTAAATGAAGTAAAGGATTTAAAGTGCTGAGTAAAGTGAAATAAGACTCTGTTGCTGTGCATCACCTAAAGTTTTCCTACTTGCTTTCTTCAGTGTTTCATGACTTCGGGAATAACTCGTGAGAAAGTCGTGAGAAAATTTTATTCTAACTAGGCATGGGTTGGTATGAAATCTGATGGTATTAGACAAATATATCACTGTACCACAGTATTATGATTGCAGCTCTGAAAGGTATTTTAAAATAGGTATGTAAAAATGAAAAAAACTTTTCATAGTCAACATTAACGATCTTTGGAAGCTGTTTTTAGATCAAAGGTGCAATGCTGAAATTTCATTCCCCTTTAATGTGTGTTCATACCCATGTACTCACCTTTGGAAAAGACTAAAAATAATTTTTCCTAAAGTTGAACCATTTTCTGAAAATGTAATGAAATGAATTAAAATAGTTTTAGTTTACCAGAGGATTACAGAATTGTAAGGAATTTATGAGTTGTCTTAATTACTGATTTTAAAACATTACACATTCTGTTGGTTTTCCTTAGGGGA
>JARVJO010030599.1:0-12047 GCA_031762555.1 Cynodonichthys magdalenae | reverse complement strand
AAGTTCTTTACTAGCTCCTCTTTGGTCATTCCAATTCCAGTGTCAGTGATGTGGAGCATGTTCTTTTCCTTATCAGACTTGGGGCGAGAAAAAACAAAAAACAAGCAAGTTACAAACAGATAAGTGGTTTTTACATTGTAAATTAATCAGTGCAAATCCCGGTTTTACATGCTTACTTTTATCTTGATAGTCAGTTCTTCATTGGTGGACATCACTTCCTCATTAGTTAGAGACAACAAACGAATCTTATCCAGAGCATCAGAGGCGTTAGAGATCAGCTCCCTCAGGAAAATCTGCAGATAAGATAAGATTAGAGGTCAGTTTGTCCCTTAAAAAAAGTACAACCAAAATTACACAAATATTTTTTTTTTTACCTCCTTGTTCTTGTAGAGCGAGTTGATAATGAGCTTCATCATACGATTGACTTCAGCCTGAAAGGCATGTTTTTCAGACTTTTCCCTGAGTTCCTTAATCTGAGCTGCATTCAAACCATCCAGTTGGATGGCCTCCTCCTCCCTGAGGAAAGCAAATACTCAGGTGAGAAAAAAAAGTGCACATATCTGTCAAACATCGAACACTGACAACTATAGGAAAATAAATCCACTAGTTGACCCGTCATAGTTCTGCCAGGTCAGTTCAAGGTTGCCCTGGTTTATCTGTGTACACACGCTTGGTCGTGTTGACCTTGCATTGATATCCAAATGTTGAGGTGGTTGTCCGCTCCCTTAACAATTAGAGTTGAATTAAAAAAAAAATTAACAAAACTACCAACCTCTGCACCACCTCATCATCTGTTCTGGAGCCGTCCCTGCTTTTCCCCAAATCATCTTCTACTGTTCCATCCACATCAACTTCATCTTCAGCCTTCACAGCAGCTACAAATAAAACAAAAACAAACATATTCAAAATCCGTTTTGCATCCATTTGCTTTAGGTGTAAAATAGTGTTATGCTGCACATTTGCTAGAATTTAATAACTACACGTGTGCAGCTGCAACATTTTAAAAGAGCTAACGTAATCTCAACGTCGTTTTTTTTTTTTTTTTTTTTTTTTTAAAGAAACCTCAAGAGATTAGGGATAACGGAAGAGCTCTACAAATGCAAGCATGTTGGCTAAAGTCACACGTCTTGCTTTTTTTGTCTATTAGAAACTTCTAGAAAGATACTAGCTTTAATGAATTATGTTAAGTGTGCTATAAATGACACGAAATGCCATGCAGGTTTAAACCAACAAACAGGACAAATTAACTTTGAAAATTTGTCATTTATGAGCAGGAAAGCACAAACCCACGTCAATAAATGCTAGCTTACTTACAGGCTAAATAAAAAGTCACTGAGGCAAAGCGGACATATATCTTCCCGCTACTTACCAAAGGCTAGAAGTGCGAAAAGAAGACCTATCAACCAGACTCGTTTCATTTTGAGATACTTTGTTGGACGCTGAGAGTCTTCAGCTGTAGACACAAAAGCCGGGGAAGCAGCACGGACAGCAACGGGTTTTAGAACAGCGACTGTGCAGACACTTCTCCACCAAATGAACCCACTCTGTTAAACTCTGTCGAAGACTGACCAATGGCAACGCACCACGCACAACCATCAACCAATCACCGCTGAGTTTTTCGTACACACTATCCAATCAGATTCTTCAACATAAGTCGATACCCGAAAATCGTGGCTAGACATCATTGGTCAGGAGTGAGTAATGGGTACATCACTTCCCAACACATTTGTTTAAGAAGAAGAAAAAAAGAATCTCAGTCAGCACGTATAAAGTTAGATTTGTATGTGCAGTGTCACTGTAACATCACGAGAAGAAATGCGACAGTCACTTTCGTTTGTCTTTACAGCCTTGACGCGTCACTGCAATAAATATATTTATTGTCAGAAACGTTCAAGCTAAATACACATTTTCTTAATGTGGAGTTCTCTGTGAGCAAAACCATCATTATTTGAAAAACTTCTGATGTCTGTATGCGTTTGTCAAGTTACAGGTAGAATAATTTTACTACATGAATTTCAAGATGATCCCCCAAAACGGGGTGCTAGAAAAATTGAATGTTTCAGTGAAGTAAATCTGATTGATATGTTGTACAAAACGTAAATGTATCAGAATATTATTCAAAAATGAATTATTTTAATCTTATGTGAAAGTGAAAATTCAGTCATTTTAAAAAAAAAATAAAAACAAGACAAAGAAAAATTCCCCAGATAAATGTTTTTTTCCTAAATACGTAGTAGCCCAAATAAACGTTTTGTTAAATTTTTTTCTGCAAAATTGCAGAAAAATTATTTAATTGCATCAAGAAAATATATTTCTTTTCGAGTGTCATGAAAGAAAGAATCAATGAAGTTTGTTCTAAATGCACCTCCCATTTTAGCCCACAAGGTGGCAGTACGTTAGTTGACAAACGCAAATAATAGCTAAGGTTGTTTATTTTTTATTAAATTTTCCTTCATGTAACAGTGAAATCAGAAAGAAAGCACGACTGATAAATAAAAAATAAAATAAAATAAATGTAAATTTTTCATAGAAATGAGCATGACATTGTGCCTTTTCCTTAACTTTATTCTTGGTTGTGAAGCTGCCTTTATGGCCATGAGATCAGGCCATGTGTGTAAACTATTTATTATGACTGGACAATCAAAAGTAACAATGAACCTTTATGGATGTACCACGTCATCAAGTTAGGCTATGTTTACACCATTCTAAAATAATTTTGGTCCAAAATTACAGGACATTATTGTGGGAGGTTGGACCCAAGAATGCAGACTGACTTGAGAAACTTGAGTTAAATAAATGTTCTTTGTGTAGATGGGCGGAACAAGGACTAACTATGGAAAAATACTGAGAATGGCAGAAACACAAGGTGGCAAGAAACAAACTGAACACAAAGGAAATACAAAAAAACATCATAAGAAATCAGATTTTTCTTCTTGTGGCTGCTCTCTCTTTCGGGGTTGCCACAGCAAGCAAATTCATGATAATTTGGCGACTGCTTTTACATCAGATGACCCCTTTGTAGAGGTTGGCAATATGGCTTAAAATGTATTACAATATAAATGTTTCATAACTGTTGAAATTGATAATTATTGGTTATTATATTTTTGTGTGTGTTACCTTTTTGAAATAAGGACCAGGAGATAAAAGGCTGATCAATACTGCTAAACTGGTGACGTGACCTTTCCTCATTTATCCACAATTTCCTCTCAAGCTGTTGCACTCATTTTTTATTTTGAAGCAGTTTTGAGGTGAAACATGAAGCTGCTGCTGCACATGTTAATCAACAGGTTGTTGCTAGCTTACGAAAGAGTGAATGAGTTTGTTGATGCCACTAACCTTGCTTAGCCAGGTCCGTGAGAGGTCAAGCAGCCAAAGCTGCCTACATCCCCCAGAATGCTGCATGGTGTATTTACACGTTTTTTCACTGCAAGAATAACTTCACAGTTAAAATGTTACATGTAAAAAAAATAAAAAATAAAAAATAAAAAAAAACGGTAATAATTCGGGTTTAGCTCCAGTATCAGTACTTGCAGTTGCATTTTTTATTTAACATCTTATTGCAGCATGAGTTTCCTCAACTAAGTTGCTAAACTTACTTTTAAAAACAAATTATTTGGTCCGTGGTGAATTTCCAATTGTGTGAACTCCCAGTTGTGTGAACTTAATGAAGTAAATTACTGATCTAAAGACATAATCCACAGCACAATTAACAACTTTATTTTAATTTTGACCAGTATAAAAGTGATAGGCTTATTACATTCATTTCTAGGAAGTTTTAGAAATTAGTGTTTATTTTCCTGGTTAAATAAAGGTCAATAAATAAATCTGTCAATCCATCTATCGTTAGCTTTTTAATCGGTTCAAACATCCATGTATCAATTGTTCCTAATTTACATGTAGGTTGATGAAACTGACACATTATTTTTTTACATTATCATTGTTTGGCACAGTGTTATTTTATGTTGTGAAGAAATCTGCATGATGTCGTGTCAATTTATGAGTGGGCCTGTCATTAAATCAGAAAAAAGTCAAATGGCCCCTTAAATTCACTGTTGGTGGTTATCATAATTACAGTTGTTCACTGGTTGAAGTTTAACATTTTTTTGGTTTAAAACACGCAGCCGTGTGTCATCATTGTTTGGCACAATATGTTGCGTAATAAATAAAATAAAATTAATAATAAATAAAATAAATGTAAAACCCCCATCTAAGCTTGTTTGAGAGAAATTGTCACGTTAATTTTATTTTCTGAGCCATAACTGAGTTTAAAAACAGGACGATGAAACTGGTTTAATGAAGAATGTATCTCTAGTTATTAAATCAAGTGTTTATTTACAGAGTTGAACAAAGGTGAACATAATCTCAGTTAATATGGTCTGAGTAATATTGCACCACAACAGAAACATTTGGTATTCAGTTGATGACGTGTGCAGACAGTTAAATTGAGCACACGTCATGAACTGAATATCAAACGTTTGTCTAATGTTCAAGAATAAATGTTTTTAAATCAAAATTTGCTCGAGTGTCATGGATCACATTAGTACACAAACCAGATGTAGCAAAATGTTTTAGATTTGAACACTGGTAGGCCAAATGCATCAATTCAGCTGGTGAATGAAATAACCATTCAACAATATAATCTGATCTGATTGTAGCTTAAAACACTATTTATGCTTTTTTTGCTCATGCTTCTCATGCACTGGCATGGATAGAGGCCCACTGACATTGAAAGTGTACAGAGTCCAGAATTTGGTGCTGCACCCTTGAACACTCCACTGCTGTTTCTTGGAGAGAAAACAGTTTAAGTGCTTTTTTTAACTTTTCTTTTTTTACTTCTGTTTTTGCAACAATACGTATTTCACTGCTGGGGGACAGACAAAGTTTAACCTATTATTCTATTCTATCTCTTAGAAATGAAAATTTTAAATAATGGATGGCTCAATACATGTTTTAGCCTAGACTTACAATACTTATTATTTTACCAAAAAAATGAATTGACGCCGTCATTATTTTGTCATTCCTAAATTTATTTTAATTACAGAGCAGGATAAACATTTGTCTGAGCAGAGTTTTGACCAATCGTTTTCAATTTTCTGCAAATTTAGTAAGTCTATTCAATGAACTGCCCCATGCTGCCGAAAACGAGACGCACCGGCTTCTGATTGGCTGTTTGCCTAGGCCCTTCTCAAAAACGGAAGTGACGTCAGAACAACCTTAAACAGGAGGGACAGTTCAGTGTGCCGCCTGTCCCGCGTGCGGTCTTGGAAAAGAGGGTCCACGTCGACCTCCAGGCGGTTTGTCTTTTTTAAAAATTGAGCAATGGCGACCTCTTCGTCGTCTCTTTCATTTCTCCAGAGACACTCGGACTGTCTGCGGCGGGCGACCGGTCTCTGCTTTCCAAGGCGCACCTTCAAGTCCCGCTCGTGTAGACGGGATTTCAAGGCAGCGTCCTTCTCCTGGGGAGCCGGTCGGCTGCTGTCAAACCGGTCCGGAATCAAAAACTGCGCAGCATCTGTATGTAGCAGCTCCTCGGACGGGCAGGACATCACACAGAGACTGTGGTCGGTTTACAATGAGACCAAGAGGCAAACTGAGGGTAGGCTGCTTAAATATTTCAACGCACACAACACACCCCTATATGTTAAAGTGTCGCTGCTTTATGACCTTGCTATGTCAAAACAGACAAGCCTAAATAAAAATGATAGCTACAGTCAAGATGTCAATATGAGGACAAAACATCATAAACATCTGTGAGAACCTGTCAAACGGCTTAAAGCCACTTAGTTTAATTTGCCTCTTTTATTTAATCTGTTGACATTTGTCAGTAAAACTATTAAAAACAACTTTTTTAGCTTTCCTTAATCATTAATAAATAGTTACTTAACTATGGTTAGTTATCTATGAAATCATTGTTAAATAAGGACGGTTCATACTACATAGCTATGACTTAACACATTTATTAATACTTTACAAATAAATGATAATTACTTCCAAAACCAACATGTTTATTCATGCTTAATAACTTCTAAATGAACTATTCTATATACTGTGTGTATATGTACGTAAATGTTCATATAAATGTACTTTCACACTATTTTTTAGACATGTAATGGTTAGAGAACATATGAATTGACTAAGATTTCTTATTTCCATAGATGAAAAATAAATTAGGGTCTATATTAACAAATACCTAAAACAAAGCATAAATAGTCTCCACTTTATAAGAGCTCACAAAAAAACTTAATGAACTACTAGCAACTGCCTTGATGCACTGCAGGATTCATAGATAATCGATTCAGATATTTTCTAACTAATACATGCTTAACACATGGTGTAAAAGTACATTTATATGAGCATACATATACACACAGTATATAGAATAGTTTATTCAAGAGTTATTAAGGATGAATAAACGATGAGTATGTTGGATTTGGAAGTAATTAGCCTTTATGGTGTATTATTATTATTGTGTTTTCTGTATGCATTTTTATAATAGAAACATAAGTCAGACTCAATGTAACAACAGGGGAATTCAAAGGTGTTATGATTAGGTATCACGTTGTCCTCATCCGATTGTTTTATTTGCTGTTTAAAAAGTGACAAGGCTTACCATAATTCCTAAATTTTATGTCTCCAGCGTACAAAAAATTTATTGTTTTGTGGTTAAATGAGTCTGTAAATGGTAAATGGCCTGAACTTATAAGGACTACAAATTTGCCCATTCATACACACATTCACGCACTGATGGTGGTTAGGTTAGGTGAGGCTGCCATACTTAGCACCATCAGGCAAAATGGGTGTCTTGCCCAAGGACACAACAACTGAGATGGATGGAGTGGGGGTTCGAATTGTCAACCCACAGGACAAATCCCTACTTCCAGTCACCGCTGTTGCCCCAGCTGTATTAGTAATGGACTTTTAGATCAGAAAGGATACCACATATTCTATTTAGATGACCTTTGTGCTTTGCTAAATATATGAAAAAGGCTATTTGATGAGAGGTTTTCAATGATCATATAAAAAATCAGAGCAGCTGATAGCTGACATATAGTCTAAAGACAACTTTTTTGGTTTGTTTTGCGTTTTTGGTCTATAACAATTTAAACCATGCAAGCACATTAAAACCTACATAAAGTTTCTCATTTGTTCATGTGTTTGACAGTCAAATGTATTCACTCAATCTGTCTTGAAGCATTTTTTGTTGTTGATGATGATGATGATGAAACCAAACAACAAAACACCCCTAACATTACAGGCTCTCCCCTATGGGTTAAAATACACAAACACAAGGGCATGTCAGGTGTAACGACACTGTTCTGCTAAAAAATGTAGCTGCTTTATAATCAGCTTAGTATGCACAGGTGTGGCTAATGCTGACTGTTTTTCAAAATTGGCAAAAATCAGCCCATGTAATTAGCTAATTGATCATCTTCTGTATGTAATTAAAGACCTGGCATTCAGTGAAGGGACACACAGCACCCACTGCCTTTCATGCTAACTGATTTGTTTAACTGATGTTCATCCAACGAAAACCTTCTGAAATTTTCAATCTAATGTCTTTAATGTGAGATATTTTGCTAACATGACAGATAAATGTGCACAGACAAAACATTGCTTCCCTTTTTGTGGTTGGCAAATAGTTATATGTCTTGTTTTGAGAGTAATGAAGAGTAATATTAAGTAAAACTAAAAAATGTACAGCATAGGTCCTAATCAAGAACACTTTAAATTGCTTAAATTTAAAGGAAATGGATTCAATGAAAAATTAATTTTAACTTCAGGTGTTTATTCACTCCTCATATTTGTGATCCCAGTTATGTCCACTAGCTCTGTCGACCCCGACACCATTTTTGCCAACAACGAGATGAGCCTGCGAGACATAGAGATCTACGGCTTCGACTATGACTACACCCTGGCCTTTTACTCCAGCCAGCTCCACACGCTCATCTTCAACATAGCACGAGACATCCTCATCTCCAAGCACAGGGTCTGTTTTATTATACCAAATCAAATACTGTTGTGTTCTCACTGTGAAAGCTTAAACAAATCATTGTTCTTTTGTTATCAGTACCCAGAGGGTCTTCGGGAGTACGAGTATATTCCAGATTTTGCTGTAAGGGGACTTCATTATGATGTCCAGAAGGTGAGATGTTTTTGTTTATTTGTTTTATTAAGACCTCATGTTGCATATGGTGTAGTTTAAATACAAAGCAGGTTCATCAAGTATTTTTATGATTTTTACTAGGCGCTGCTGATGAAGATAGATGCTTTTCACTATATCCAGCTGGGAACTGTGTACAGGTGTTTAAGAACTTTATTACTTCCTATATAAGGGCAACAAATTGGCAAACTTCACTTCCAGCCGTTCCTTTTTTAATGTTGCAACAAAAGTTTTTATATTAAAATGTGTACTGCAGATAAATGGGCTATATCTGCTGCACATAAAACACTACAAGTGTTGTCATTAACTAATCGTTTAGAGTATTTTCTGTTTGTGATGCAGAGGTCTTCATCCGGTTCCTGATGAGGAAGTAATTGCCATGTACGAAGGCAGTCATGTGCCCTTAGAGATAATGAGTGACTTCTATGGCAAGGTGATGATCTCTTTCACACTTGTTTGTAGTAAATTAGACATTAAAGTGACAAAAATGTTACATAACTGATTGTCTCTGTCCTGCAGAGCATACATGGCCACACAATGAAGCAGTTCATGGACATCTTCTCCCTCCCGGAGATGACCCTCCTTTCTTGTGTCAATGACTTCTTCATGAGACACAACATCGACTACGAGCCTGTCCACCTCTACAAAGATGTTAAGGTTAGCGTGCTTTCTTGTCATTGCAGCCCCCTCCTTTTCCTTTCAAAGAACCAGTGTGTGTAATTTTTTAAAAAATGCCATAATTTCATGAATATTTATGTGTGTTGCAACATACAGCACAACTCTAGCCATTCAAGACCATTTTAATTTTAGCACTGAAAAGCAGCGTCTAATTTTAGCCGTGCATTCTCGCCCCCAGCCATGTGGCTCTGCTACTTCACAGGAAGTGATGAGAAATCTGTGCTGCGTTCTCCCCCTGAGGCCAGCTGTCATACTGTTACTGTCTCTACTGTGTGGAGCTGCAGCATTTTTGACAGATAGCTGTCATTAAAAGCCCTCACACATGCTCTGTTTGAAGAATGCCTCTCATATCTTTCCAAGGACGCCATCTTTAATCATTCTTTTTGTCTTCCCTGCTTCATAACTCAGTATTGACCTTAGCTTTTTCGAAACCCTTTGTTCCCTTTAAATTTTCATTGCGTCAGGTGGACTTTGGGTACGATGAAGGTCTTAAGTCTGTCTTAAACGTGGAGGTTTTAAACAAGGAGGCTTGATTCAAAGGTACTCCTATTGTGACAGCAACACATCTTGCCTCCTGGTTTCTCCCTCTTTCATTTGTATTCAGAGAGGCACTTTCCTTGTGCCTCCAAGACAACTGTTTATGTACAGAGTAAAGTTGCTGTCAGAGCTGAATGCTAATAGTGTGTCACGGGTGTCGTGACTTTTTGGCTGAGGGCTGTTTCACTTCTCCTCCTCCCAGGAAGCTATCCGAGATGTTCACGTCAAGGGCATCATGTATCGAGCGGTGGAGGCCGATATGGGTAACAGCCTTTGAAAAACATCTAATATGTATGATGACATCTGAGTTATTGGCTATGCATGAAAACATAATAAAGGCCTGATGAGGTTATGATACACACACATACAAAAAATTAAAACCTGACCCACAACACTCCTGTCATTCTCTTTCCAGAGAAATACATTTGCTATGGTGAGCAAAGCCATGCTGTGCTAAAGAAGCTGTCAGCTCATGGAAAGAAGATGTTCCTAATCACCAACAGCCCCTTTGACTTTGTGTAAGTGAGCACGAATACAGGGTTTGCTGGAAAGAAAATGTTATTATTTTGGCATGCTTGTGTGCTGATGTTAATTTGGTAACTAGGGTTGGGCAAATTGTATGACCGAGTATTAGGCCACACTACAGGTTCTTAAAATATTTTTAATATGAGAATAAAGTCATAATAATATGAGAAAAAACTCATAATCAAAATAGTCATAGTCATAATAATAAATACGTCATTATCACATGACACTAATTGCAGTAACTGCAAAGTGGCAAATATTAATTGTTCACAGTTTTACTGATGATGAATTGCACGTGATGCGATTTTGCCCAACCCTATCAGTGTCACAGGATAATGTTCCAATTTTTATACATTACCCAGCATGCACCGTAGGTTTTGCATTTGCACATCTGTACAGTAAGTCATCGACTGTGGAGCCTGTTGAAGTCACGGTAGCTTGCACAGATTGACCAGCTGAAAAATCGAACATCAGAAGATTTCCTGGTGCCTGAAATGACATTTTTGTTTGTGATATTGAGTCTTCTTGTTAATAAGGAAAGGTTGTGCACGGGCCGAAATCAACTGTTTCTGTCTTAATTAACTGGTAGATTGATCAGTATTTCCGAGCATGAATTTTAAAATGCGTGCTGGAAGTAGTGAACGTTTGTGTGGCTGGAAGGTGTTCAGAAAGAACAGCAGGTTGTTCACTAATTGGATTGTTGGCAGTTTGATCCCAGTGCTGAAATGCTAATTACCTCTAATGCATCATCAATGTGTGAATTTCTGGAAAAGCACTATATGCAAATAGTGAAGTGCTGTGACAATGTGTCATTGTGACTGTAAAGTGCTCTGAGCAGATAATGAGACTGTAATAATTATATATACAACTAGACATTTTTTTATTTAGCTAGTATCAAACTTTTTTTGGATTTGAATACTATCCTCTGTCTTCACCAATGAATTTTAAGGGATTTGGCTGAATTTCAGTATTTGTGAGATATATTTTTTGTTGTTGAATATGCAGAGGTGCTGTGGTAACATAACTGGTATAATATAGTGTCTTTGTTCTCCTCAGGGACCACGGAATGAGCTACATCGTAGGAAAGGACTGGAGGGACCTGTTCGACGTTGTTATTGTCCAAGCAGACAAACCTAGTTTCTTCAATGACAGGCGGAAGTCAGTATATTTTAATATGTAACTCATAATATATTCTTGTTAAGGCTTGTGCCTCGCTGCACTGCTTGCAGCTACTTGTAGATTTGTGGATATGGCACAAACCTTCATGTGTATTTTGGATATGTCAATCGCCAATAGATTATGCAAGATCATGATTTATAGAGTGTCTTATAAAATATTGTTTTCAAGGTTTGTTCGAAACTACTCTACATGTTTGTACAGTTCTCAACATAAGATGATTTTAGTTTAAAATTCTGGCTTGAAACACAGCAGATGAAATCCAAACATTCAGGCATCATCGGAGTTTTGGAGGTGATGTGTGAGTATGGGGGGTGGGGTCTAGGGTCGTTTCAAAGGGCTGTCCCATTCCTGTTTTACCAAGACAAGAGCTGTGTCTGCATCAAAGTCAAGCTTGTTCCCAATGTAGATTGGACTTCGCCAGGTTTGCCCCCTGGTTTTTTTCAGAATGTTAATGTCCTTTAGCATGCACTGGTGCGGTTCACAGCCAAATGTAGAGAGAATCAGATGAGTCGGCTCCTTTAAAACCTGATTTATAGTCAGCAAGAAGGGCAATTCTCATGCCTTGCATGAGTGCCTGTCAAAAAAAAAATTGTAGTTTGCAACTGTTACCACCTGCTGAGACCACATCTTGTGCATTCCCCCCAGAACTAGTCCTCAACTATATGTCATGAGGTATTCTTTAGTTTTTTTTACCTACGTAAATTTTGTTAGCTCACGTAAACTTTGTAAGCGTGGGGAGGAGGGGTCTGGCTTAAAGTCGACACCCTCTACCAAAATCATACCTAAAAGCCTGGTAACAAGAAGCAGCAGAAAATGAATGAATGGATATTATAAGATGCTAAAGTTAGCTGTCTGTGTATTTGTGATAGACCTTTCAGGCGAGTGACAGATAAAGGTGCTTTACTGTGGGACAGAATTCACCGTCTGGAAAAAGAGCAAATCTACAAGCAGGTACTGTGTTTTTATA
>JARVJO010030598.1:0-12050 GCA_031762555.1 Cynodonichthys magdalenae | reverse complement strand
CGAACCGGACTTTCCAGACAAACGAACTAGAGTTCGATTAAAGCGGACTAAACAGGGCTGGTGTGAATGCACCCTTAGAAAACAACCACTCCCTAGTCTGGCTCCAGTACACGTCTCAGTTCATGCCCCATCCATGTTAAAGACATATCACTCGGTTGCAACTGTTGGAAACTAGTTGACAACCCAAAACTGTAAAAATATAGGTGACTTTTCTGTTGTAGTCTTTGTGTGTTTAATAACCAGCAAGCTGTGTGGCAAAAATTGATCATTTTTATCTAATTTTTGTGTTTGGTTTGCAAAACAGTAACTATACACTTCATCACCCACCACCAAGGTTTTTATTTGTAATCAATGATTATCATCATGATTAGCAGCCGTCCCTGACTCAACTTACAGCGATGGAGCCACACTTACACCTGAGAAGACTGGTGAGGGGAAAAAAAACAAAGTTCATCATTTCCATAAATTTCTGTCTTTCCACAAATTATGGACCAGTTTCTTGTTTCTGACCATTTCCAGACTAAGCTTGTTCAACTGAAGTTTTCACATGTTCTTTAAAAATGCAATAAAGTGGACAAGTGAAGAAGAATAAAAAGAATCAGTCAATACCAGATTAACAGTATCTGAAATTTATGACTTTTGTAAATAAGAAACAAACCCAAACAAAAATCCAAAGATCTGAACAGGATGTAAGAGATGTCTCATCCTCCAGTGGGAATTATCTGTCAAATGTTTAACATGGTGGCTACTCACTACAACTCAACAGTAAGTAAAACTCTCATTCTTAATAGTATTTCTGTATTATTTATTTCATATTTAGTACATATAGTACTTTTCACTCTACATAAGAAGATGTGTTAAAACTCTGTTTCTATGCTGAAAATACCACGCTGAGCTCAATTATTGTTTATTAGCTGTGCTCAGCTGTAGCAGTGAGACGAGGAATGTGGTGTTTTGTGTTTTGTCAAAAAATAAAACATGAAAAAAACAGTTTTTTTTACAGCTGGCTCTTTGAGGGCCACCATAATGCTCATGTGGCCCTTAGTGAAAACGAGTTTTACACCCTTGATCAACTGCATAATGGGATTACAGTTTAACTATTTTGGAATCCATTTATTGGTGCTAAAATAATATTTTATGCATATCAAATTGTGTTGTCTTGATGTAAAGACTGTGGACAAAGGATGAAATGTTGCAAAAGGAAAAAAATATGTAGGTCCTCTGGACGTGTTCTTCTTTAATGAAACGTTTCGTCTCTCCTCCAATACACTTCTTGAGTCTGAGGAGTTTCAGGTGAACTCAGCCTTATAAGCAGTGCCTCCACACGGTGGACGAACAGGTTGGTCACATGCAAAGAGATGAAATGTTACATTTGCAACAAGCTGCTAATTGTAATTTTTATGCCTAAATGATCAGAGTGTGGCAGCTTAAAACATCGTGACTAGAGGTGCATAAAAAGCACTGTTCAAAGACCACATTAAAAACCAGGAATTTCTGGCTCTTTTAAAGCTAAAAAAAGGGGTCATTATAGGAGTTTAAAAGTTTTGCACAACGTTACAATACAGATACAACTCAGCACATGTGGCATCAGATGCAATCATATGCCGTTTTCTACTTTTTCCATCGGGAAGGCTGACAGATTTGACCAATTAACAGACAAATTAACAAAAGATGTAACTCTCTTGACTGAGCTGCAGGCAGACGTGTTCTTTTGTCATTCCAGACAAGCTGTTCGAGAGGGTTACATTATTGAAGTGATATTTTTCTTGCTATGTCATGTGGAAATTTAGTGAAGTCATCTTCAGCTGCTATTGCAGTCCATTAACTCCATTGTGAAGATACATAATTGATGCTGCCTTTGGGTAGAGTTTAATCAAGTGGAGATTGCTCCACACTTTGCCACTATCTGAAAAATGAGAACACAACCCTCTGCAATGTAGCTTGGGTGGTAAGAGTATAATTCATACTTGGAATTGATTTATCATCAATTGACTTTGGACTTCCTGCATAATGGCCAAAGAAAAACTCCCAGTGTTTTAGTGTTTGAAGGTGGATTTGTGTGAAGGACTTCCAGAGTGTGACTGAACTGCAATCAGTTTTAGAAGAAATGAAAACTATGATCATCTTATGTTGAGAATTGACAGCCTAAGTCCATATTACATTCTTTAAAATCCATTGAGTCGTTCATGATATATTTTGCTGACAGATATTCACACGCAGTACTAATCTACTTCATAGAAATTTGTTTTTAGATTTAGTTTTTATTTCATTTTTGTTTCATGTGCAGTGCTGCACTCCCAGCCACTTCACTCCTCTCTTCTCTTTAGGAATTAACTCTGCTTTGAAATAACAGTAGAAAAGAGGCTGGATGTGAAATTACACTGTTAATGCCATTGCTTAAAAATAAAAAAAGGTTCGTCTCTCTGGTCTCTGTTCAAAGCCAGCCAGCACTTAAACATCTCTGTCAACTCGAGCTGAAGCCACAGGTGATCTGCCTTTGTTTTAAAAAGCTGCTGGCTTTTGTTTTTGCCCTCAGCCTGAGCTTTGATTCACTAGTTTAAAGAGAAAGAGTGCCATTTTACCCAATGCAAGCGCAAGCGTCTGATCTTTAATGCAGCCAAGTCAAAACAGTTATTTAATGTAATCACAAGGTACACGCAAGCTTTTGCACGTCTTTATACCGTGGGTATGTTTGTGACAGGGAAAATAGGAAAGACGGCAAAAGATTAGAGCCTGCAATATGCTGCAAATTCTCAAGAGCACTTGTCTCACTTAGACAAAGCAGTCAATTAGATTCATGAAGTTAGATCTGTAATTTTCTGACAAATGAAGGGAACCTTACTTTGTGCCAACATACTAAACTAAGGGTTTTGCTCAATTTGTTAGTGCTGAAGGAAAAAAACTGTCTGCTACTACCACACCATATTTTAGTCCAGTACAACTTGACAGATATTTTGACACAAGCAGTTATTGTAATTTGAAGTAATATTAAATGTGTGATAGCATTTTTGTGCTGGCTTAAGTCAAATAGCTGTGCATCAAGTAAACTCCAAACGTTCAAAAAGTTAGTAATAGTCGTGCATCTAATGTTTGCTGAAAGTTTTATTCAAACTAACAGTAGTTTGTGACATATTTTTGCTAACAAATGCACACGATTGATTCCATAACTATAGTTGAGGATCAGTGTCAGCTACTACCACATCACATTTTTGCCCAATTTCTGCAAAAATGATTAACAGCAATTTAATGTGTTCAATAAGGTTAATTCGTTGTTGCAGCCATTAAAAAAATAAATCTGATTTACATTAAAAGGTGATTACTTTCTGAGAGCGTCATTAAAAACTGTCCAGTCGGTCATGAGATAGTTTGCTAGACACATGCACATGCAGACAAACGCATGTCTGTGAGCCAGATATGTTCACAAGTCTTTTTTTGCAAGTCCAAGTCAAGTCCAAATCTTTGACCAAAAATCCAAGTCAAGTCTCAAGTCTCAAGTCTCAAGTCTCTTGACCTCAAGTCCAAGTCTCATTGCTTGTTTCAATTCTGACTATACTAGATTCTATTCTATAATACTATATTTAAATCAAATATTAAAACACAGTGTTATGTTTTAATAATACTATTAAAACATAATACTGTTATACAAGAAAAAGTTAAGGTTGAAATCACAATCAAGCATTCAATGTCTTGTGAATTGTATTTTGCATTTATAGTCTTACAAAAGCATACTGTAATTATATCATGGCATTGACAAATAAATATATCCCTTGAATGGGTTGTTCCCAACTGTAATTTCCCTTAATGGGATCAATAAAGTTTCATTCAAATCCAACAAGTGCGCTGCTGAATTTACAATAAAATACCAGAAAAAATATTTTTAAATTCATAAAAGCATGTCAGCGAAGATGATGAACCAGAATCCTTAAAGTAAAAGGGCTGCACAAGTCATCACAAAAACAAATTTTGGATTTGGACTCCACACACTTGGCATTTTGCCAGTCTTTTGTCATGGCGTTGAATAAAGTCTCTGTAAGCAAAGCTTATCATGAATGGCAGCGGAACTGATTACTGCAACACGCCTGCCATGCTGAAGCTCTGTTTGTCACGTAGGGTACGCGTCATTAACATTGGACAGCGCTGGCCCCTCCTGTTCTCAGGTGAGGGGGAGCGGAGCGTGGTGTATTGAGGGAGTGAGAATCGTGAGCCGGGCAGTGAAAAGACTTGCATTGTTCGCGAGTCTCAAACCACAAGTCCAAGTCAAATCTCAAGTCTTTATGGTTCAAGTCCAAGTCAAGTCTAAGTCTCTAATAGTAGGGACTTAAGTGCGACTCAAGTCTAAGTCCGAGTCACGAGTCCCGATCTCTGCTGTGAGCAATGACAAGCATATTTGAAATTTGGATATGGAGGTGAACGAACATAAAGACAAGAGGAAGAGAGAGAGAGAGAAAGATAACAAAATATTTCTCAGCCGGTGTTCTCTCAGATGACTGAAGATAAAGGAGGTGACTGAGCTAATTGTGAACTGTCAGAATCCATATCTCTAATGACTGTCAAATGAGCAAATTTCAGATGTATTCTCTCCACCCACCCAACTCCTCCCCACGGGGTAAACGTGGGGGGAGATAGGAATAAATACCAGGAGACACTAATGTGATGAGAATGATGCCTGGTCTCTTCCACTGATTAAAAATGCAATAACACTATTAGAAACACACACTTACACACGCACACACACCGGCATGCTCTGTGCAGCTTAAGCAGCGTAAGGTGTTGCTCTGTGGAGCAACAGATAAGAAATGGAACCCAGTGGCCCCAGACTAATATATTTACTCAGACGAAGAAGCACTTTGAAATGCTTCCGGCGTCACTCTTTAAAAAATACAAAAACAAACAGCACATCAACTGTAGTCCCTCATAATTTACTCCTGAGCTTTTTTCCAGATGATAATTGGTGACTCTGAGGAACTGTGGATGTTCTGATTTGGGTCTAACCAGTGGCTGTCCTACTGTAACTCTAATAAGAAAATGGCAGTATTTCATGGGAACTTCACTGTATTTCTGAGTAAAAGAAAGAAACTAAACAAAAAAAAACTGCAGGGGAAGGGCCTCAGTGAGCTTTTGAGTACAAGATACAGCAAAGAGGGGAAATAAGAAGACTGAAGAGTGTCTTTATGCACCCTGTGTTATATCAGGCTTCACTTGGTCACTGACGGGAAGCAGATAAGGTTTCACTCCGGCTGCAGTCGGATAATTGGACATTTATGGAGAGATAGGAGAGCCCAAGGCCCAGGAGCCATGAAACAGAGCTAATCTAGACTCAGCATCAGTAAATTGTCTGTGAAAGAGCGCATCAGGAACCCTGACAAGATAAAGAAGGCTTTCCTCAAAGGCGGAGCTGGACCGAAGTGACACAAAAACTCAAGACAAGGAAAAAAAAAAAAAACAATTCAAAAAAAAAAAAGCCCAAGCCTTTTCGTGCCGGAGACTTTTACACATGAGACGCGCACTGAGGTGCACGTGTTCTCAGAGCGGCCGTGTCACCTTGTCATCCAAATTGGGTCATGCAGTCATGTAATTCTTCTGACAGCAAGGACAGTTTTGACAACTGTGTGACTCAGAAGCTCTTAGGAGACAGAACTTTTGGCAAGCCTGCTTACATTTTTAAAGAGTCGAGAGAAAAAAACATCGTTCAGAATCGAATAAATCAACTTACGTAAACTGTAGCTAAAACGTAAACAGGGTGATTGTCAGCCATTATAGGCAGAAACTTCAGCTCTCCAGATGCAGTTTGTCTTGCACTCAGTCGTCTGTGATTAGTTTCCTTCCTTTGATGTATTTTCCATTTGATTCTCACAGGAAGCTGCTGCCTTCGGAGCAGGTGCACACTGAGCAGGTGGGCCATTACGTAGGAGCCTTGAGAGACTGGAGTCTATGCTTCGTACTATTTTAGGGGGATGAAAACCACTCCTGGATACACCAACCTTTTCAAATACCCTTTCAAGGACCTCACTTGCTTTTTGTTTTATACCAAGGTGCAAAGATCTTTTGCTTGAGCAGTTTAGCCTTAATCTTTTTTTTTTTTTTTTGCTGAGCTGCAAATCTAAACTCTGTTCAGCCCCCACTGATTACATGCACACAGATTCTGACACAGGCAATTAATTTGCCTTCGGAGAGGCTAGTCTTAATTGGGTATAAGTGGGATTTTTCTTGGCTGTGTGCAACAAAAAGAAAAAAAAAAAGAAAAAACTAAACATAAAAATGAAAAAATGACAGACTGCGAGCATGAAAAGTGAAGACCATCTGGTCCCACGAGAGCTGAGAGAGACGCCGAACAAATGGAAAAAGAAACAACAAAAAAACCTGAGTGATGAAGAATATCATTCTTCTCCCTCCTCCTCGATTATTCTTTTTTTTTTCTTTGACACACACACACGCATAAAAGTAGCTGTCATCACTCGGTCATGTATCACTTTCCCAGCCTGGAGTGTGACGCTCACTCACTGGAGGAACTGGATTCTCTCATGCGATTCATATTTTTATATAATGATCAATATTGAAAATAGCAAAGTGATGCTTGTAGGCAGGAGGGGTGTGTGTGTGTGTGTGTGTGTGTTGGGGCGGAGGGAGAATAAAGAGAGGTTAGTGCGTAATGGCTTGGTCATGAGCATTACAAATCGACCTGACATGTTGGATCCCTCTTGGAGGTGATTGGTGGTGAGACTTGGAAGGAGCAACTGTGAGAAACAGAAACAAACTGATGAGATGGAAAGAGCAGAGGGGGAGGATTCAGCTGGTGAATGTCCTCTCCTCTCGCCAGGCTTCATCGCTGCTTAGCGAGCTCACTAATATGCTCGGCGAAGGGTTGAGACGGCAAGCCATCAGCTCTTAGAAGCCCATTAATTGTACTTTTCCGCAGGAGGACTCGAACGTGTCGCAACATCTTCAGTTACAACACATAACAGACAAAGTTACCAAAACCACTTCGATGTGTTGCTCAGTTTCATTGTATAAACAATAACAAATGCTTTTTTTTATTATTACATGTTCATAAATTGACAGACATCACAACATACTTGCATGACTGCTGATGTGAATGTTTCCCCTTCATCAGGTCAAACAGACCCGGTACAAAACTTTAGAAAACAAACAAACATGCTTCCAGATACACTTTAAAGCCATATTCCATATTTTAACAGAGTTCACACCTGCTAAGGGAAAACAAACTGCAGAAGGATGCAGAAGCTTATCGTCAAGTTTCTGAATTTATTTATCTTTTTTTTTGCTTTTCTTTTCTTCTTTTTCTTTTTTTGACAAGTTTACATCAAATAGAACAGACATACATTGGCACATGCAAAGTGAACACTTTGTGGTGCTTTTCGTTACCATCCAAATCCAAACAGAACAAAGACTGAATATCTATTTTGTGTTCTCAAAACATGAAAATACTCTCAAATATTTACAAAATATATATATATATGTATATATACTCACAATGCCCATCACTCCAACATAAAAAAAACAAAGAAAAAAGAAAATCGTCTGGGTTGAATTTGTTTCAAAGAAAAAGTTATAAGTGGCAGAGCTCGCTGTTCAAGGTCATTTAAATCAACTCTGAGAGAAAAGAGGCACAGAAGCAAAAAAAAAACATCACTGAAACAATACAAAAATAAAAAATGAAATCAGGTAATGGACACCCCAAGAGAATATGGCTTTAATGACATTTCAAAAAGAAAATATCTTGAAGCAAATCCGCTGTCGGGTTTTTTGTGTTTATCCTCGTCACCGGTGACCCCCTTTCAACAGGTGAGTTCATCTCTGTCAGAGACGGTGAAATGGGGGGGTCTCAAACACAAGTTTACAACCTGCAGTTTGGTTCTGAGGGTCGACCCAGTACTTACACACAGGCCCAAAACTCCTCTATAGTGTCTGTTAGGACTCATGCATCATGTCTCGATGAGGGTTGGATGCAATCCACAGTCCTGGAGTGCATAGGTACTGCAGGTGGTGCTGGGATGCCTGCGCTCTCTTTTTCTTTCCTCTGATCTTGCAGCTTCCTGTCGCTTTTTTCTAATCACAACTAAAGAACAAAAAAACATTTGTTTCCAAGAACATCAGATCCTGAGGTTGTTGTAACTCACATATGTTTTCTTGGTTGCTTGACCTGTGAAACAAAGTAGAACAAAACAAAACAAAAAAAGTTAGACATACTTTAATCTTTGCCCAAGCAAACTACGAGAAGAAAAGAAAGCCTCCTGCAGAGGTAAACAGACATCATCCACTTCTGAAAAAAAGTCTTTCTGCTGTGCTGTGAATTTTTATCACCAGCTGTGTGCAATCAGAAGCAATATTTTCCCAGACTCGTGTATCAATTTCAACTCGCGTGGCCTCTGCGTAAAGCCTCACTTTCTATTTTCAGACATTAACTAGTGATAAAAAAAACCTCACAAACACCACAAAAGTGGGCACCAAACAAATGCTAGGGCATGCAATGTGATCCCAGTCTAGATTACCATGGAAACACATCAGAATGTGGCCGAGTGCCTAGTTGGCGTTTGTGTTTGTGTGTCCTGCTGCAAAAGCTTTCATTATGAGAACCAATTTAAGTCTCAAAACCTTCTGAGTGAAGGCAGATTTTATTTCTTTTTTTTTCTGTAAACCCTGGACGTTCTTGCTTGGTGTGACTTTGTGACAGGATTGTTTTATGGGAAAGGTTAATTTTAGAGTTAATGTCGATCATTGAACCAGGGTGATGTTTGGATAATGTGTGTGACTGAACTGAAAGGGAGAGAAAATGTGAATGTAAGTCAGCAAAGCAATAGCACTGACAGGTGTGCAGTGTCAGTGTGTTGGAGAAGGTCGACGTGTGTCTTCTTAATCCCAGACGCTGCTCTTAATTCTCACTCTGCTGCTTTAATGTTGCTATGGCAACCAGCTCCCATGGGCTATGCAATTAAAATCGCACCATTTCTTTACAGCTGCATTTTGTGGACTCGGCTCGCAAGTATGATGAATAAAACATCAGTAAGTGTACAGCAGATTCGAGGTGGTAGCAGTCTTCGTGAAGATTTTTGAGAGAGATATTACTATTTTTTTCTTTTTTTTTTTTTTGTGCGTGTTTACCAGTCTGGGCCAGATTTATTTACCTTAGCTTTCCTCTTAATTTGTCATACTGAAAGCAGATTATGTTATCTCACTCTGCACCTTTTGTTAATGTGTGGTTCTGGCTTCCCTTAAAGCGTTCTGCACCATTATTAAAGTAAATACAATTCACACACACACACACACCCACACCCCCTAACCCCCCCCCCCCCACACACACACACACACACACACACATGCATTAAGAATTGCACTGGACATTGAATCAATTTTTACAGAATTGCAGGGCAAATGCTCCTGTCTGAAAGGTGTAATCATGACGATATTACACCATATCAAAACCAATCGGCAGAATTGCTAATGCTCCAAATCCCATAAATCACTCAGAGTCATCGTCTACAGGGCTGATGATAGTCCCTGAAAGGGAGGTGCTTTGAGCTCTGACGGTAACAGTAATTGACGGACAGTCTCCGGGGACGGTGGAGCCACAGTTCAGGTTTCAGGGCGGTCATGCACATAAATTCGCCATTAATAAATGTCACTTCCACTGTCGCTAAAAAGAAAAAGAAAAAAAATGGAGGAGAGAGTGTGTGGGGTGGAAGGGACGGGGTGAGAAGATGTAGGAGAGACAGAAGGTTGGAGACACACAAAACAGATGACACTGTGCGCTTTTGGGACTTCCCTCCAGAGGTCGAGGAATTTTTTTTATACGCTGCTGCAACAGATGTTCTGATTTTACCCTCCAATCTACGCATGTTTTCAGTCGATGAGCCACATGTGTGAAAGGCACGGATATGTTCACCGTCCCCTGATGCAGTCGTTCAGCTCTCGCACACACACACTCGCAGACACAAAACAAGCTCTTTGCGCCCATGATATGCCAGTGTGACAACAGTTCTCTCAGTGTATCGGGTGTTTGGAGAAATTCCCTGGGAAAATCTGTTACCTCCGAGGCATAACTCTGAAAGGGGTTGACGGGATGGAGCACCTGTGGGCGTTGTGATTGCCGAATATGATTAGAGGCGTTGTGGGAGAGGGGAGAGTAAGGCAGGCTGGGATGCTCCATTTGTATGAGCTGTCAATCTTCCCTCTCGTCATCCTGACTGTTAAAGATGAGCAATAAGCTTCCAAAGTAATTAGTATCTAAAATAAATCTTTTTGTAAATTTTTTCCCCCTTTTTTCTAAAAATTCTAAACCAAAACAAACGTTGTATTAGCTAACCATGGGAATACACACGCACTAATACCCAGCATTATCTTTGCTAACAGGATCACGCTTACTGTTTCAGATGAAGGGTGGTGCGAGTAACACACAGAAACCGATTATCTGAATAAATATTCGGAGCAACAAAGCCCTGTTTCTTCAAATCTCTCCTCAAAGCAAGTTTCCCACCTTCTCTCCAGGCTCACTGTCATTAATTTGGGCTAAAGGTTGAGACTTTTATCAGAACACAAGGCAACTTGGCCTCCTGCAGAGAAAAACCACCAATTCCAACCATCAAATTATTATTTTTGATTATCAACATTTTATTTTCCAGGCAAATCATATTGATATCACACTTCTTTTTCAAGGGAGAACTGGGCCTAAAGGCGGTTTAAACCAGCTATGATTTTCAAAAGCTGTCCACTCAAAACATGGCTGCACGACTCTCAGGTCGCAAACATTCAGAATTCAGTGAGCCTGAGATGTAAGATTAGGATGTTTGCTATCCATGTAGTAAAAAAGTAAACTAAGTAATGCTTCCTTTTTCAAATAATTTTAATAATTTGATGGTTTTTATCATTAACAGTTGTTGAACTCATTCATGGTGTTAAATTAAGGCACATTTAAGTTTTTCTTTTATACATTTTAGAGCTGTGATCCAGTTTAAACCTATTGGTCCAGGGTGCATACGTGTGTATTTGTAGCTTTGTGATGTGTCCTCACACTGTCACACTCACTCATGGGGTCAGCAGCAGCAGGAGGGTTCTCACACAGCTCCGTCTTGGCCTCGCCATTGGGCCTCTCGCTGGGCTTCTGAGACAGACGGGATGACATTGTGGCAGCGGTGACCACAGCCTTGAAGCTACGCTTCCTCTTCTGGACGTTCAGCTCAGGGTGGAAGATAATGATGTACACCTTGGGCATGTAGAGCATGCCCAGTGCAACCGAGGCACTGAGGTTCATGGAGATGGTCAGAGTGGTGGTTTGAATGTACAGCTGGAAAAGAAGCACAGGCACAGAAAGATGGATTTCAGTACAGACTACCACAGCAGCACACATAATGGGGAAAAAAGGCAGTTCTTTTGTATTTGGTATGCCATTTGTTTTCTGCAGGCAGATTGTAACTTTAAATCTTTACAGGAAAAAAGAAAGGCCTAGTGTTCCTTGAATGCATATCGACCACTGCCTTAGGGTTTTAGACTGAAATCAGTATGTTGAGAAATGACTTTTTTGGTCAAACCTTGAAAATAAGGTTATTATAGTGCAATCTCACGTCACACTCAAATTTTGTGCTGTGAATAACTAACAGCTACCACAACAAATTTGAACTGAAATTAACTGATTTGTGTTTTTTTTTTTTTTTTGTTGTTGAGTATTCTTATGTTAGTCAGCTGTGGCAGCCATTTTGAATCACACTGACTCCAAAAGTGAAGTAGTTGTAACATCATGTGATTTGCTTTCTACATGTTTCAGTACAGTTTGTCCAGTGCAACACAAGATATTTTTGTAACAGCCACACACACACACACACACACACACACGCACGCACGCACGGTCTAGTACAGCTATCTTTATTAGGGCCTTGCATTGACTTCCATTATTTTTTACAGCCTAACCCTGACCACTAACCCTAAGGCTAACCTCTAACTGACCCTAAAACTAACCTAAATTCAATTCACACCTTAGTCCTAAACCGAACCCCCATCCCAAAATTGGAGTTCCACCATATTAGGACTGGTCTTTGGTC
>JARVJO010030597.1:0-12050 GCA_031762555.1 Cynodonichthys magdalenae | reverse complement strand
ACTTCTCTCCATTGTCCTGGGATGTGTATCCCTGCGAGTTTGCGACTCCTACTTCCTGTTTACTACAGACATGCGTCAGACGTAATTACACTTTGTGTAGCCTGGGTGATTCACTTCAAGCCAGTTGATGGAAACATGTCTGAGTCGCATTATATATTTATTTCCAATTTGCAAAATTTTAAAAATTCACTCAAAATTTGATTTAAAATTGGATGGAAACACGGCTAGTGATTACTTTCTCAGAATGATATTGAAATGTATCAAGAATTAATGAGACATTTTGCTGACAGACAGGGTTGGTTGTATGCAAAAACTTTAAGGAAATCCATTGAGCAATGTGTAAAGCTAAGACAAAACGATCTGAATAAGACTTGGCTACCACCACTCAGATTTTTAGCCTGAAATCTGTAATCTGAGTTACAGCGGTTTTTGTGTTGTTCATTATGCATTTGCTAAAGTAGCTTCCTAGAAATGTGTTGACTCTAAAGGTTATTTATTTAAATCTAATTATATTTGGGGAGTCTCCCTGCACCCACAGCAGCAAAAACATTTTCACCTTTAGTGGCAGCTGATAAAAAGCATTGAAAAGTGTCAGTGTAACAACTTTGTTCATTTCTTTGGAAGGACAGAGCTTCTTCAGCTTTTGATAATCTTCAACCAAATTATCCTTCTTTAGCGATGATTGATTTTTGTTGAAGGCCAAAAAAAAAAGTAAATGCATATCAGAGCTGCATAACTAGGAGTTTCAGCTTTGAGTCTTTTTGACTGTCCAGAACTTGAACCATTAATATATGCTGCACTTATCAACCTAATAAATGCTATCAGACACCTCCTGCACATACAGAGTACTGTGCTGTCTCCAGGTTTTCGTTTTTAAAGGGGCAATACCATGTAAAATCAACTATTTTGAGTTTTATGTCATGTTATCTGCTCATCAAAAACATGTCCAGAGTCTTGCTTTGACTCATTCATGCATGTTTGAGAAATCCTGTGCTGTCCTGAGGCAGCCAGGCAGGGGAGCAAAAACGACTGGTTGGGCCTGGAACTGCCTTTTGGTAACATCTCCTCCACTGGGCTGTGTCTCTGAACTAAAAACAACTCCCGTTGTTTTGTTCACATTGTTGTTTGGTTTATGTTTTAAGATTTGTAACTTATTATGATTAGTACGCATGTGTGTGAGCAACTAAAATAATGGTAAATGGACTGTACTACAATCACATTCATACACTGATGGGACACACATCAGAGGTGAAGTGTCTTGTCCAAGGACACAACAACAGAAACAGCTGGAACAGGGGATCAAACCGGTGACCTTCCGGTTCCAGGACGACTCCCCTAACCACTCTGCCACAGCCGCCCCAAAATGATCTTACCAGCTGAAATGTCGTCTCTGTAATCGCTTCGGTTCTCCAGAAAACGTACTTTCTGGTCCACCAATAAGGTTTATATGTATCCTGAGATGCAATTTTCCAAAGTCAATAGTAGCTATGTTTACATGTGCAAAATTTTTTAATCAGATTGAAATATATTCAGATTAAACAATCTGAATGTATCGTTTACATGCACCAGACTTTTATTCAGAAAATAAGCACTGACATGCGCAGAGTTGTTAACTTTCCCTAAAAATAACACAGAAAAAGAAGTTCTACTTCCGTGATGAACGTAAACAAACGTCTTTTGAGCGCCCAGAATGGAATTGCAACATGTTTTAATAATGGTGGTGACATCACAGCACTCCTTGGTTGAGCTGCAGTTGATGCACAGAATTTTAATTTTTTTTTTTTGTGAAGCAACGCATGGTGTTTGTCTTCCTTCTTTATTGAATGAGAGAACGGGGGGAAAAGTTCTGTGCTGCTGCTCATCCCTCCACAGAAGTGCAGAAACCGATGGATGAAAGTCAGAAATCATGCGCAGTCAGGTCAGTTTTCTATATTCAGAATAAAATGATAGAATTAAGTGTTTACATGCATGCTGTTTGGATTATCAATCAGCATAAACCACCCCTCTCATTCCGAGAGCTGAATCGTATCAGAATGTTCAGAATGAGGTGTTTAATTGACGCATTTTTATTCCAAATGGCCGTTTAATCCAATTACTTATGTCCATGTAAACCAGGCATGTCCAACTCTGGTCCTCCAGGGCCGGTCTCCTGCAAGTTTTAGATTTGTCCCTGCTTCAACACGGCTGATTCAAATAGATGATTTACCTTCTCAATTTGCCATCAAGGTCTGCAAAGACCCACTAATTAAGCACTCCTTAGGTTCAGCTGTGTTGAACCAGGGCAGCACCTAAAACATGCAGGACACCGGCCCTTGAGGACCAACTTTGGACACCACTGACATAGAACATCCAGGCTGATTTTTTAAATAATTAATGCCTTTAACACAGCACTGAGTCATTTTTCTTACTTCTTCTCCACAAGCTATTGTAGATGGAACAACAAAAATGAAACAGTAAATTATTAAAAACTCTTAAATGATACATATTCTCACAAATAATAACTCAATGCTCATAAATTGTCCTAAAAAAATACTGATTTTGAACTTTTTAAACACCCACCCAGCACTACTTGCACCTTTAGCACTGAGCTCCACCTTTAAGATGGCCAGCTCCCTACTTTTTCTAGATAACCTCCTAGTCCTGAAACTCTTGAACCCTCTGCTGCAGAGTGAACGTCTGATCACAATAAATGCTTACTATTTTGTAATACATCATAGTACATTGAACTGTACAAGAGATGTGAGATTCTTGCCAACACTGCCCTAGAATCTAGTTATATTGTAGTATGGCCCCTTTTCCACAAGTGCCTCTACAACACGGTTTGACTTAGCTCTCCACGGTTCCAAGGCTTTTCCACTAACAAGGGTTTGTGCAGCCTGCACTTTTTTCAGAACGTACTTCCCAGTGGTTCCAAGTGTACCGTGCTAGCATGAAAACGCAACGTCAGACGACTGTCGGTCACTGATTGATCAGGGGGTGGAGTCATTGGTTACATCACAAGAGCTACTCTCACAAGAACTCAATCCACCATTTGCAATGGCAACACTACCATGATCTTTTCATGGTCTTCTTGTTTAATGATGGCTGGTAAATAGCTTAATGGAGCATTTCCGCCACCAAGGCCAGTGGTGTCTGCACAGCCCTGGTATGTGACATTTAAAGTTTGATCAAAACGGCTCTAACTCTGTCACTTCTCATGGTCTTAGTCTAAAACATTGACATTTCAGGTGGGTGATATGCATTCTTTAAGGAATGTCAGGTCTTTAATTAATAGGTTATTTCAAATTGATTGAAATAAAACATTAATTTCAAACGTTTAAACAACACTCACATGAATTCAGTGGAGCTGCAGTTTTCACCTGGGAGCCAAATGGTTGTGTCTTTGACAGGAGAGGTTTCAGCAGGGAGCTTCTTTGCTCTTTCATTACAGCGACATCCAGCAACAACTTGAAAGAGTTCAAATACAATCAGATCAACTATTTCTTTCTCCACACACATATATATTTCTAAAAAACAGCTTCTTCATACTGTCTTCATTTTCCTCCTGAGGTGGGGGGATTTCCAGTTTTTGGAGCAGTATCATGAGTTGGAAAAGGTCTGAACAGACAAGGCTTTTATCTTTCAGGTTGATGCTATGAGCAAACAGAGGAAAAACAGATCAGCAACTTATTTTTACACAGATACTAAAGCTACAGGAGGAGAAGTTTGAGTCAGTCATCCCAGCAGTTTTTGTTTGAATTTATTGTATTAAACTCTATACATGATAAACCTATCCACAACTTTGCTTTGGTGGTCCAGATGTGGTTTGCCAGAGGTGGTCTGTGCATGGGCCAGCACCACATAAACCAAACCACAACTGTGCAAGACCTGGCCCACTTCTGATAGACAAATCCCTTGCCATGCCAGCAGTTAGCCAGAAGTGCCAGCTTGACAGCAGGTCTAGCCCACACCTGTCTGCTCTTCCAGTATCTTCTGTACCCTGCATTGTTGTTTATATGCTTAGCTATGTGTGGCGTATGCTACACTGCAAGTTCTGTGGGAGGGCACATGGACGAGGTATGATGATTCACACCCCGCGTCATCTGTGCTTTTATAAACACTCAATAAGAGAAATATTTCCGAAATGACATCCTCACTGATCTTGTTGAAGTATAAACCAGTATAAAGAATCAGTCTTACCTGATGAGTGCAGCACAAGGAGTTGGTTGAATCTCCACATTCAGGGACTGTACAGCCTTTGGGTCAACATCACCCAAGTCTGTCTGTGAACTGCAATATTTGCATTGGCCTGTAAGTTAACAAAATTTAGCTATTCACTCGACAACGTACGGAACAGACATGTTATTGTATCTGACAGTTGTGTTGTGGTAAAACTCACTGATCTCTTCTATGGTCAAAGGCTTTAAAGTAGGATTTTCTACATGTGTTGTGGTGTCAGGCTGAGTGGTCAAAACAGTGGTTGAGATGTCCGGTGGTGCAGCTGTTGGGGCCAAAGTTGAGCCAATAGAGCCAATAGGGTTTGTTGGGGGTCTAAACTTTGATCTGTGGGTTGGTTGAGTCACACTTTCTTATCGTAAAATCAACTTACAGGCAATGTTCACGCAAAACATGTTATTTTTTATCAGTCAGGAAATGAATTTTGACAGGCTTGAACAAATCTTCACAATCAATCTCAGATAACACAACAGCCATACTCGGTTCAGAATATGGTCATTTTGAACAGAGATGCAACAAATAAAATTCAATGTGTTCATGCTTACTGAATAAAATAGGCAAGGAGATTAAAGGGAGTTGTGCAAACCTCTCCATCTTCCAAAATCTCTCTGGAAAACAAGCATTAGTCATTAGTTTGTTCATCTGTCTGCAAGTCAACTCAAAAACTAGAAACTCAACAATTAATGTACTTCAATGGAATTTATACTGATAATTTTAAATATATGTGGTCTTTCTTAGCCTGTACTTGGGGTCATTATCACCTAAAAATGTACTAAATCTCAAGCGTTTGGTTTTAGTATTAAAAATACAATACATGTAAGTGAGCGTTATGTGCTGGGCCTGGGAGCTTCTTCAGCTTTTTGTGAGTGTAAAAGTGTCAAATGTATTTTCTCTCAGAGCCTGCAGGACAATAAAAACAATAAATAAAATTAAATAATTCAGATAAAGTTAGAAATAAGTTCACCACTCTTCTCCCCCATCCTCCCCCTCCTGCCTGCGCTCCTCAGCCCGTCACACATCTCCACACACGCACGAGTGAGAAATACGGATTTTAAAAAGGAAACCTTTTGGCTCTAACGCAGCCACCACTGGAGAGGTGTGCGCGTCCTGCGCCGGTACCTAAACTGTGAACCAAACCTTTCGCGGTCGTGCTGTTGAAATGTCTCTTGTCGGGGAGGGGTCTGTGGGTCAGGGTCGTCTGAGGAGGAAGGAGATGCGTGAACTTTTATTTAAGATTTGAGTTGTTTATTTCAAAAGTCCTTATGGCTCAGCAGCAGAAGCATAAATAATACTGTTAACAAAGCTTCTGATAAAGATGATCTAAAATCTAAGTCTGATTATGAAGTTAAATTAAATATCTGACAGTGATCATGATCAGTGTGGCTATAAATCCTCTCTTCACCATCTGTGTCGCAGCTTCACGTCTCCAAAATGAGCGTACGCCTGGGTCACGCCTGGGCGTGAGGGACCGCACATTTTCACGTCAAGTTTGGATTTTATAAATCACAACCTTTGCGTGAAAAGTGGAGTACGCAAATTTCTGAGCTCGTTTTGTGCGTACGCAAGCTTTATAAATCCGACCCCAGATGACTCAGCTTTTCACCAGCCTTAAATATAGCATTACACGTGTGACTCTGAAGTTACGTTCACACGTGAGCAGATCCGCGTGCTCAAACCTTTTTGAGACGAATTTCTCTCCGTAGACAATCCTCCTAGTTAAAGCAAATCTTACATACGGTGTGCCAAGTGTAATGTAAAATGTTAAATGTCACTGACACATTTTCATTATTTATCTAATTTTCTGAGTGTAAAATCATAGTTCCAAAAATTTCCACAGGCAGTTTATTGTTATATAGCTCACTGCTCTTTCACTTAGCTAATTTTTACTAAATGTTAAATTTAAGTGTTAAATAATATACCTAAATATCCATCCATCTTCTGCTTATCAGTCGTCGGGTCATGGAGGCAACAGGTCCAGGACAGAAACCCAGACATCCCTCACCCCAGCAACACTTTCCAGCTCATCCTAGGGGACCCCGAGATGTTCCCAGGCCAGAGAGGATATATAATCCCTTCAGCAAGTCCTGGGTCTTCCCTGGGGCCTCCTACCAGTGGGACGTGCCCGGAAGACCTCTAAAGGCAGGAGGCATCCTAATCAGATGCCCGAACCACCTCAACTGACTCCTTCTGATGAGGAGCAACGCCTCTACTCTGAGCTCCCCCCGGATGATGGAGCTCCTCACCCTATCTCTAAAAATGAGCCCAGCCACACTACAAAAGAAGCTCATTTTGGCCGTTTGTATCCGGGATCTCATTCTTTTGGTCATGATCCACGCCTCATGACCACAGGTGAGGGTTGGAACAAAGACAGACCAGTAAATCAAGACTCTTGGGACATGGAATGTCACCTCTCTGGTAGGGAAGGAGCCTGAGCTTGTGCGTGAGGTCGAGAGGTACTGGCTAGATATAGTTGGGCTCACCTCAAAGCACAGCATGGGCTTCGGAACCGATCTCCTTGAGAGGGGCTGGACTTTATTCTACTCTGGAGTTGCCTATGGGGAGAGACGCAGAACTGTTGTGAGTCTACTATTGGCCCCCCAACTTGGTGCCTGAGTGTTGGAGTTTACCCCAGTAGATAAGAGGTTTGCTTCCCTACGCCTTTGGGTCGGGGGACGGGCTCTGATGGTCATTTGTGCTTATGCACCAAATGATTGTTCAGAGTACCCAGCCTTCTTGGAGTCCTTGGCGGGGGTGCTGGAAGGTGCTCCAACTGGGGATTCCTTTATTCTGCTGGGTGACTTCAATGCCCACGTGGGTAATGACAGTGTGACCTGGAGAGGCGTGATTGGGAGGAACGGCCTCTCCAATCTGTACCCGAGCGGTGTTCTGTTGTTGGACTTCTGTGCTAGTCACAGTTTGTCCATCACAAACACCATGTTCGAACATAAGGGTGTCCATAAGTGCACATGGCACCAGGACACCCTAGGTCGCAGATTGACGATTGTCTTTGTAGTCATGTCATCTGATCTGCGGCCGCATGTTTTGGACACTCAGGTGAAGAGAGGAGCTGAGTTGTCAACTGATCACCACCTGGTGGTGAGTTGGATCAGATTGCGGGGGAAGATGCCGGACAGACCTGGAAGACCCAAACGTGTAGTGAGGGTTTGCTGGGAACGCCTGGCAGAGGAACCTGTCAGACAGATCTTCAACTCACACCTCCTGGAAAACTTCAACCACATCCCAGCCGAGGCAGGGGACATTGAGTCCGAGTGGGCCATGTTCCGCTCCTCAATTGTTGAAGCAGCTGCCTTGAGCTGTGGCTGCAAAGTTGTATGTGCTTCTCGCGGTGGCCATCCTCGGACTCGGTGGTGGAGACCCTGGGTAAGTGAGGATATCAAGTTGAAGAAGGAGTCCTATCTGGCGTTGTTGGCTAGTACGACCCCAGAGGCATCTGAGGAGTATTGACAGGCCAAACAGGTTGCAGCCCAGGCCGTTCCTGAGGCAAAAGCTCGAATGTGGGATGAGTTTGGTGAGGCCTTGGACAAAGACTCTTGATCAGCTCTGAGATGATTCTAGCAAACCATCTGGTGGCTGAGGCGCGGGAAGCAGCACTTCTTTAACACTTTTCTCAGTGAAGGTGGGGTGCTGTTGACCTCAACCAGTGATGTTGTTGGGAGGTGGAAGGAATATTTCTCGGACCTTCTCAATCCCACCAGCAAGTCTATATGGAATCAGAATCTGAGGACTTAGGGCCTGGTCTGTCCATAACTGGAGCTGAGGTCGATGAGATCCGCCCTGATTTCCTCAAGGCTCTGGATGTTGTGGGGCTGTCCTGGTTGACACGCCTTTGCAACATTGTGTGGACATCAGGGGCAGTGCCACTGGATTGGCAGACTGGGGTGGTGGTTCCTCTCTTTAAAAAGGGGGATTGGAGTGTGTGCTCAACCTATAGGGGCATCACTCTCCTTAGCCTCCCCGGTAAGGTCCTTTCCGGGGTACTGGAGAAGAGAGTCCGATAAATAGTCGAACTTCAGATTCTGGAGGAACAATGCAGGTTCCATCCTGGCCATGGAACATTGGACCAACTCTTTACCCTCACTAGGGTCCTGGAGGGATCATGGGAGTTTGCTGATCTAATCTACATGTGTTTTGTGGACTTGCAGAAGGCATTGGACTGTGTTCCTCGGGATACACTGTGGGGGGTGCTACGCGGGTATGGGATTGTTGGTCCGTTGTTACGGGCCATTCAGTCTCTATACAAGCGGTGTAAGAGTTTAAGTATCTGGGGGTCTTGTTCATGAGTGAGGGAAGAATGTAGTGTGAGATTGATAGATGGATAGGTGTGGCTTTCATAGTTTTGAGGACTCTTGTGGTGAAGAGGGAACTGAGCTGTAAGGCAAAGCTGTCCGTTTACTGATCAGTCTATGTTCCTACTCTCACCTATGGTCACGAAATTTGGGTAGTGACCGAAAGAACAAGATTGTGGATACAAGCGGTCAAAATGAGTTTTCTCCACAGGGTAGCTGGACTCTCCCTTAGAGATAGGTTAAGAAGTTCAATTATCCGGGAGAAGCTCAGAGTAGAGCCGCTGCTCCTCCACACCAAGAGGAGCCAGTTGAGGTGGTTTGGGCATCTGGTAATGATGCCTCCTGGACACCTACCTAGGGAGGTGCTTCAGGCATGTCCAACTGGGAGGAGACCCAGAGGAAGACCCAGGACACGCTGGGGAGACTGGCTGGCCTGGGAACGCCTTGGAGTCCTCCCAGAAGAGCTGTAAGAGGTGGCTGGGGAAAGAGAGGTTTGGGCTTCCCTGCTCAAGCTGCTGCCCCCGCGACCCGACTTCAGACAAAGTGGAAGATAATAGATGGATGAATGGATGGATGGCTCTTACATATAGCTAATTTTTATAATATAACTAAATATCACATCTTAAATCTAAAAGTTCAATGTAAATGTTACAACTAACTTGTGATGTCATCATCCTGCGACAATATCACTGACGCTTCTAATACTGCTAACACTTCTCTACAAGACATCAAACTTGCAGTTGCTGCCGGTGTCCAAACTGCACTTCAGATTGCTGGACAATAGGTAACGGTATCACCTTTATTGTTTTCAATGAACACATTTTAAATTTATAAATTGAAATCTTCAGCAGCATTAGAAGCGTTAGAAGCATTAGAAGCATAAGCTTTAGCTGCAAACATTACTTTACACTTAGATTTTCCCATTTAAAATTAGTATCAGTTTTCCATATATTATTTAACATTTAATAAAAATTGTAAGAACAGCAAGTTATATAACAATAAAATGTTAGAGCAGAATTTTTAACACTCAGAAAGTGAGGTAAATAATAAAAATGCATCAGTGACATTTTTCATGCGTCTTTTAGTAAGTTACGTATGTGTATCTGAAAAATCATCTTTACAGGTGGTATTCAGTTATTCCCTCTCACATACAAACACACACACTTACATGTATTCAGTTAAGCCACATGTTGCACTGGGGTACCGTATGCTCAAGCCTCTGACTCTAGCGTTCTTATTGGGCTGTTTTGTTTTTTCTTTGTTGCAGCGACAATCATTTATTTCCTCAGAAGAAGGAACTGGTAAGCCACAGAAGACCCAAAAAAAAAGAGTATACATTTTAATTTAAAACTTTTTTTATCTTGAAATATTTTTCTTTTCATTGAAATTATACAATTTCTTGCAACCGATAATGTTGAATGTGGAATAGGTTCAAGAACAAAACAAAACAAAACAAAACAAAAAAACATTAGAAAATTGACTCACATTGATTTGGTAGGGGTGCAGCAAATATTTGTCTCACATCTATGCGTTCCAGTTCTGGTCTGATCTCCTCACTGAACTCCGGGGGCTCATCACTCCCTGTCTCAGCTGGTTGTTTGGTTGGGGTGACCGACTCTGTAGGCAGTGGAGTTCTAGGTTCAGAGCTGACCCAATGAGAATTTTCAAGGATGTGCAGACAAAACTCCTGATATTGTGCAGGACCATCAGGATTGGGGGTTGTCTGCTCATTTCCTGAAACGTAAAAAGTAAATGTCAGAGATGAAGGAGCATGCTAAAAACGTTAGACTTTTTTGTTTTTAAATCTACAAGATTTCTTATTTTTTACCTCTGGGAAAACTTTTGATGACCCAGATCTCTGACAAGCATTGCAGTTTAAGTTTGTTTGGTTCATGACTGGTCTTAAAAGATGATTAGATTTAATTAACCTACAATTCTGGGTTTGTTTTTGTTTATGAAACAACATTTTTGGAATCTAACTTTCTTGCTGCCTGTTGCCTGACACCTCAACACTACAATACATCTTTAAAAAATTGAAATAAAATTGGGCGCGAAGAGTAGCAAAACCAAATTATAAAACAAAACTCAACAATGTTTAAAAGGGAGTGTAAAAACATTTCTACAAACTCAGTACTCAGTGCAAAGTGAGGCAAAAAGTATTGTGACTAAATGTGAAATAAAAATACAGAAAAACTATTAAAAGTAATAAAGTAATAGAGTAAAGTAATTAGAGTTGTAAGTCTTGAATTCTAAACTCTCCCTCTTCCTGACAGGGAATTCTCAGGCACAATCCACATGCTTTTTGGGAGATATAGTTTATGATCAATGCTGGCTTTAAAGCAGCTTAATGTAAGACATACAGGGATATTAAACTAAATTACTCAGGGAGCCACAGTGATTCAAAGCCAACAACTCAGGGGCAGGACAAGTATTATTAACTATCACCTTATAAATGTGTTGCATTTAATCATGAATTTAAAATTTGCCATTAATAAAAAAATATATATATTTAGCAAAAAGGACTGGGTGGGCAGGCCTGCGGGCCTTGTATTGGACACACGAGCTTTAGAAGGTTAAAGGGATAGTCCGGTGAAGTGGGGTTTTGGCTAATAGTTAGTTAGTACCTTATCAGCTGTGATATCAGTCATAGAGCACTGAGTAAGAGAAAGAGGCAAAAGTCTTCATCCAGATTAATCTAATATTCATGTCTTGTGACATTGGATTTTAAACAACAAAATGTGGCCACAAGATTTACTTTGAAATACGGATTCAAAAAATAAGACAACAGTGACACAGTTTAAACGCTTGTTAAAAAACGTCAAAATTGCAAACAGTACTTAAGTATAACTAGAGTATAATGTACTTAACTTATTTGACAGAGCTACTTTAACTTTTATTGGAGTAATATTTGACCAACAGAGAGAAGTACTTTAACTACCACTGCTTGTGGTTTGAGTTATTCTTAGCAAGAGATGATTCATTCGACTGCTCAAAATTATCTCATGGCAGAGAGGTAGCAATGTGTTGCCAAGCATTTAACAAAATAAAAATCCAAAATCACCAGATGAGCTCTGTAAAGATCAGCTTAAATGAGTGGCAGTTTTTTAATTATAATTTTCTGACATCTTTAAAACAAGAAGGTTACGTTAGTTCAGTGATTCCCAAAGCAGTGCCGGTTGGACAGGGTTTTAGCTGAGCTTCAGCATATATGCAAAGATTTGAGGATTAAAGTTGTCTCTTTTTTCATAGTATGGTATGGTATGGTATGGCATGGCATGGTATGGTAAACTAAAGTAAAGTAAATTAAGTTATGGTATGTATGTATGGTATGGTATGGTATGGTATGGTATGGTATGGTATGGTATGGTATGGTAAACTAAAGTAAAGTAAATTAGGGTATGGTATGGTATGGTATGGTAAACTAAAGTAAAGTAAATTAGGTTATGGTATGGTATGGTATGGTATGGTAAACTAAAGTAAAGTAAATTAAGTTATGGTATGGTATGGTATGGTATGGTATGGTATGGT
>JARVJO010030596.1:0-12052 GCA_031762555.1 Cynodonichthys magdalenae | reverse complement strand
AGAATGGCATGATCTGTTTAATTGAGGATGTAGGCAATTTTACCAGAGGTGGCCAGCATCATGAAGAGATGATTTAGACAAAAAAATCATTTTTGAAAAAAATGACTTAGGCAATTATTTTAAGAAGGTGACGATATGCAATATCGTTTGCTTGATATGTTAGCAAGGGGAGTAGATCTGTGTTGTGAATGACTCTCGGCTACTATTCCACATTTTAGCTTGTAAAACCCATTGAGGCACAGTGAAGCCCCAATTTTCTTCAGGATTAGGTTTTTAAAGTACACGAGAATCATAAAAAATGTGAATATTTGATATGTTATAAAAAAATGGGTTGTGGCAAGGACCAAACCAAAACGAACTAAACAGTTTGCAACTACAAGCCACACTGTACTTTTAAAAAGGCATAAATGCTGCACTGCAGGAGTAGCATGGGCAACGGGCATGTGTCATGGGCCTTCTGTACTGCATTCTTTTTTTTTTTTAAACCTGAAATTGAATTTACATCAATACGTTCCAAAAGTACTAACTGATGTTGTCTGTAATGACGTAGCTGAAAAATTCACAAAAAAAGCACAACAGAAAAAATAAATTTGAAGTTCCTTACTGTACTGTATTTTTGATTTCTGCAGTATTACTACAACTTACGGGGAGCAAGGTTCCATGAAAAAATTCACAAAAGCCTTGAGGCTGTAAACTGAGAGACGTAACTTTGCTTCGTTGAATAGCAGAGGTGCCTGAAGTGGGGCCTGTGAGTCAAATTTGGCCCAATATACCATTTGGTCTGGTCCACCTGCAGTTTCTGTGGTTACCATGTTGTAATCTCCTGTCATCCTATGTAGAAACACTATTTCCACTTACAGTTATTCTATCATTGACTCAATGACTATATAAGGGGCTTTAGTGCAGATAGTCTTCACTCATGGTGCTTATTTTATCTTTGAATTATATTAGGATTAAACATGAACCACAAGTAACAAGACACATTTAGGTTAGGGTTAAGCACACATGTTGATTTGAACTCTTTATAAGACCATTTTGTCAATTTATGAAATGTCCCATGAGCCTTTGCTGCCTGAACATACGTCAAACTTTCTCCAAGTGCATGGGCTAAAAATTAACTATGTGGACCACTGCAGTGGCTGCTAGCTTAATTAGAAAAATAAAATGACTTTTCTTAAAAAGTATTTTGAATTAGGTTTCCTCCAAAATGTAGATGTATGTAGTCTTTATGGGAGTTTCATTAAAATCTGGTTCATGAGTTATTTTGCTAATGCCACAGACAAATACAAATTTACATGCACAAACAAAAACAATATTTTTGTCCTTTCTCCTTCAGAGGTGGGTGATCAGTACAGGCGAGGTTGTTGATAAATTCCACAAAGTCTTTTTTTCAATGTTGCCTACTTTGAATGCATTGAAAGGGCTGCTGGAATCACTCATCAGCCTGTAAATCACAGCTCTTCTTTCACATGAGTAGATGTGATTTTGTTTTTGGTTGAAATGAATATCAGTAGAGTTTCTGCTGTTGGAAATATTCTAGGCTCTCCCCATTTAAAAAAAATTTTTTGTTAAAATCTTGCAACTGAAGTGCCATCCATCAGGCAGCAGTTGTCTCAGGTACACTGTCATTGAAGAGAGATTTGTGATGAAGGTCCCTTTTTAGTTTCAGGTCATGACATGGTATTGCATTCCCTCTGCCTCTGTCTGGCTAAAAGCCGGTTCTAGATAGTCTGTCTCCCAGGAATGTGATTTTGTTAAACCATTGTGGAGATTTTAATTTTTTCCAACTCCAGTCCATATTTCTGAATGGGATCTATAGCCATCTGACGATTCTCTGAGTGTGCTGTTCAAGTGTAGAGCCCTCATGGAACAAAATTATCCATGCTCTCACTGGCCTATAAGATGTACTTGGTTTTGAAAGAAATATTTCTGAAGCAGAAAATATTTCAAAAGATATCTTTACAAAACAAAAGGAACTTAATGGTGTATCGAATGTGAACTACTTGTGTTTTTATAGTTTCATGCCATAAACTTCCTGGAATGCAAACCATTTACTGAACTCAGATGTAACTCGAAATAAATTATCTAATTTTAAAATCTGTTTGTTTCTTTTTATTGCCCCTTTCCATAAAAGGTGAATCATCATGAATGTACCAGTGACTGTGTTAGCAAAACATCATGAATCAGAAGACAGGTTAAACAGAAAATAAAAATTAGATGCATTAAAGTTTGGCATTTACCAGATTTAACAAGGCCACCTCAGCCGTAGCAAATCCATTAACGGCTTTAATTCAATCAATTTTACAGATATTGATCTAAAATTAAGTGTGGTGGTAGTTGAGAGTCATTCTTAATGCATATTTTAAGCTCTGCTGGTCACACAATTTTTTTAATTTCGCAATAATTTGGTGCGAGTCAACTGTTTGTCTGTTAGCAAAATGTTTTATGAACCACTGGCACTTGACATGTTTCATATCAGGAGTCTTGTGCTTCTGAATCTTTTACAAAAGTAATGGTAGAAGCTCGTTATCAAGCTTTATTGCATGTTGTGGAAATTATTTGTCCAGGCAGAAACACAAGTGATACAAAAATGCAAAAGTAGTCCATGAATGGCCATCAGAATTTAATGCTTAAGCAGACACACACACATCATGTTACAAGTACATCAGGTGTATGTGTACCCGAGGCAGTCTCAAATACACTTATTTATCCAGAATATTATCAAAACAGACAATGACGGTAACAGCTGGCGCCGAGGAAAACATGATATGTGATAAAGTATCCAGCAAGAATGATAACTCCTGGCAGATCCTGTAAACTTTGTGAGAAAGCAGAAGATAAACAGTTAAGTTTTGATGACATTTTAGGTCAGAAAAAGAGGTCACTGACTCTTAGGCTGAGAAGAATCAGAGTTGTATAAATGTTTCAAATGTATAAATTATTTTTCTATCACATTGCATGATTTCTAAATTGGATGAACGTGCAATTTTATTTTCAGTGCTTTAGTGTCAAGTTAATCAGATTAACTATTGCTGTCGGTCGGATCACACTGGAGAAGATCAGCTTTGTTTCTGAGCGACTATTTGTCCCTCTCCATACTGTTTACAAATTACTGTGTTGTCTGCTTGAGCTTGCAATCATACTGTATCATCATGCTCACAAAGAATGTGTCACAGGACAGCTGCTTCTATGGTGCACAGCTCTTCATCTGCTTCTTTTCTGCATGGAAAATTGCTTTGTAAGTGGAATTTTTTATTTTTATCCTCACACATATTGCAATTTTTCTATAGGCTGGGCAGTATATTAGAGCATGTTTGGGTTAGGGTTAAAGGGTATACCTTTTTCAAATAAATGCCTCAGTTAGCTGTTCAGGTTTTCCAATTTTCTTTGTGTGATCCTTCATCTGTTCTGCTTTGTAAGCATCCCCTGGCCTTCCACTGATCGTTCTAACATGCTACACAGTTAGTTCACCTGCTTGGCAAGTCTCCACAGCACCTGCTAAAGTTAATTCCTTTTTTTTTTCCCTTCTTCTTTTGTTTTGCAGCTTCTCCCTAAGTACTTTGTTTTTATTGCCAAACACAATTTAAATCATGGGTAATTGAATCTAAGAGTCTGAAATTGCATGTTCTACTTTTTAAATATCCAGTCTGTTAGAAAAAAAAAAGAAATTGGAAAGTTCTTGGCAAGCTGCTGCATGTAGAAGCAATACAAATGCTATTTGAACTCTTTTTTCTTTTTGAATATAGTGTTTATCAAGCTGGATAACTGTATTGGTAATTTAACATCATATCTTGACTCTCTTTGATGACAGCAGCAAGTCCAGTAATTTAAGGCTTGGTCCAGAAATGGGCCACAATGCTCAGTCATGAGTCTTTATGTAATTAGTATCACTCATAAAATATTTTTTCCTCAATTTTCTTAAACTTTTGCACTAATATTTGAATGACTTAAACATTATATAACGGTTTTCATGCTTGAGACTGCAGTGTCTGCATGCATGTACTTCTCACCAGTGATCTGGCACTATTGTTGTCATTTACCATAATTACCCTTTTTGTAAGATATTTTTAGAGTCAAGGACCCTTATTTTTGTGTGCACATGTTCACCAGTCACAACACACACCTTATCTTACAACTTCCCCACTCAAAAAAAAACCCTGTAACCTTGCTCAGCACATATGATATGCTGGAGGTTCTTCCTGTTAAAAAGGGAGTTTTTCCTTTCCACTATTGCCATTGTGTTGCTCAGGATGGGAGACAGTGACAAAGTGATTCAACACAATCTGTTGGCTTTCTTAGATTGGTTATTCTTTGTACAGTGCCCTGAGATGATGTTTGCCCTGACTGTGGTGTATAAATAAACTGAATTGAATTGAAATAATTTGGGGCAAAGACCCCTTATAATGAGTGCAATAAATGGATTCAGTGTTCCCTCACCTGGACGCAGGTCACCGGGGCCCCACTCAGGAGCCAGGCCTGTAGGTGGGGCACACTGGCGAGCACTTTGTAGCTGGGCTTTCACCCATGGAGCCCGACTGGGCACAACCCAAAGAAGAGACATGGGTCCCCCTTCCTGTGGGCTCACCACCTGTGGGAGGGGACAAAAGGGTCAGGTGCAGTTTGTGATGGGCAGTGGTCGATGTGGGTCTGATCCTCGGCTACAAAAGCTGACTCTAGGGATGTGGATTGACACCTCGTTGGTGGGGAAAGAGCCTGAGTTGGTGTGTGAGGTTAAGAAGTTACAACTAGATATAGTTGGACTCACTCCTCATAGCAAATACAGTAGATGCATTGTCCACCATACATCATTACAATGATCCCAGGATGGCACATGGTTTGTATCCCACTAACAGTCCCTTTCTAAACCATTACTGTCTGTAATAAACCAGAGAATCAAGGCAGAAACATCTCACTGCATCCTATCACACAGTGAAAATTGGATGTGTGTGAAAAAACAAACCACATTTAATATATACTCACACCTGAACCACATGTTGTGGAGCAGGCTCAGGGCAAGGCCTGGGAGAAACCCAGATCTGAACTGAACAACAAATCCATCCTTTAACAAAATGTGGTGGCTGCAGTGGCAGTGAAAGGTGGAGATGAAGTGACGGCAAACAGCCCAGTTCAAAGCACCGTTTACCCCAGAGAAAAAAAAAAAAACATATAAGAGTAGAACGTATATAAGGAAACTTTGATAGCCACCACCCTAACGTGTTTGCCCACTCAGCGACCGCAGTGCAACAGCTACAGACCAGTAGCTACAAGCTTCACTTCTATGCACTCAAAGATGGAAATAATGTCCTAATGGAATCAAACATGAAATATTTCAAAACAAGTAAAGACAGCCTTTTTACAAAACAATAAAAGCAATTCATCAATACTCTCATTGATATGATGGCTCACAAACTTTCTCATAGGGGCACTCATATCCACAGGCTAGTTGTCACAGAGGGATGATTGCTTCTGTTCTACTGCAGGCAGCACAATGAGAGGCCAGAGTTGTACATTAAATGCTTAGTCTTAGTCTGCTCGGGGCACTGAACACATGCATCTTTCTCTCCTCTGAAACATAAATCAGAAAAGCAAGATTTTTTTTTTTTTTCTTCTAACAGGGTTCTGATTCAAATGAGATGTGAAATGAGCATTTAAGTAAAACGCGTTCTGCTAAAGGAACATTAAAAAGCACTCAATTAAAAGGATAGATAATAACATTTACCAAGAGGCTCAATTGTGGAAGAACTCCATTATAAATAAACATTGAATAAACATTCAAGGCTGAGTACTAAACCAGTTTCAGGTTCTCATTAAACACTATTCTTTTCAATGAAATATATCAAATTGAGCATCATCTACTTGTTTTAAAAGTCTACTTTAAACTTTGTCTTATTTGGATTAGCTGTTTGCTCAACAATCAAATCAGAACTTCTCTAAAATGTGATCACTCAAGGATTAATTACAACAGGTTAGATGTTCATAACTTTTTTACAAAGACCCCCTTGAAGAGATCTGAGAAAAAGTTTAAAAAGTTGCCCAGTTTTCAAGACAAGGTTGTTATATACAATATCTTCATTTCACTCATTTTTTAGTGGTTCTATATTACCGACACCATTTTCCAGATATTTATGCTGCGTCACCTTTGCGTCACAGTCTGTGGAATTCAGCCACCTGCATCAGACTCTCGTGTCCCCTCCTTCAAATCATCTGTTCTGCAAGCCTCCAGTAATTAGTGTAATGAATGCACAGTGACGGCCCCAAAGCTCAGTGTTTGACTGCACATTTTGTCACCTGCACACAGCTCATGACATCACTGCCTGTAATGTCACCCACAAAAAAATCTACTGAGTCATTTTACTTAATCTCGTCATTTTATTTATTTTTAAACTTTGTTCTTCTTTAGACCAAATGCTCAAAATGGAACTTACTGTGAATTATACTGCCTGATCACTGGATACTCTGTGTGAAAGTGATGATTCCACAGTTAAAGCTCTAGATGCTTCTTTTTTCTTTCTTTCTTTTTTTTGTTTGTTTGTTTTTTTGGGTGTGTGTGTGTGTGTGTAAATTTTGATGCTTTACTTTTTGTTTCGTCTTTTTTGCTGCTGTCTGAAAACTCTTACGTATTTGTTTTATAATGGTGTGCATTCTTTGCACTTTCAAAATAAAATATGCACAAATTTGTGAAAAAAAATGACCATTTTCATTTGACACAAGATTTAGTCCAAATTTTATACTTTATTAGAAGCTAACAAACACAGTTAAAGTAGTAACAAAACTGGATGCATTCATATCAAAACATTTGTTATAAGTTTGATTTCAGTGTAATTACAGGAGAAAAAAATGACATGGTTTTGTGCAATTTTGTATCCCCAACTTTTGCCAGACAATCTCAGCCCAGTGAAATTAGGCACAAAACTATTTTTTTGTCATATGTTGACTAGAAAATAATTTAAAAATATATATTACCTAAAGATCAAATAAATGCTAAATTTAATGATACAAAAGCAGATATAGATGGCTGCACAGGCAAATCACGGTAACTCTTTGTGTTCTCAGATTGCCATGTATGCTGGCACATTTCAGCACTTCATGTTAACTTTTTTTAATAAATATGGCAATAATTCTTCAATCTTGCAAGTAATTCCTCAGTTTAGAACCTTGACAGACCTGATAATCTCTCAAAATCCTGTCTGGCATTCCAGTGTTCACACATTATAGACTTTAATATCATTCTAACTGCAAATATTAGACTACCTGACAAAAAAGGCAAAAAAACACAACTTATATATTCTGTAACTTGTTTAATATGATGATTGTAAACAAACTGTATTTATTAGCAAATCAAGACTTTAAGGCCAGTAGCTTACTCAGAACAAGCTGGGAGAGAAAAAGTAAAATGTATAATTAATGTTGTTCTGGAAGAATTAGCAGATTAATTGTTGAAAGATGAGGGTGTCCCAATTGTCTATAACAGTGGTGATAAAGTGCAGACCATTCTGGCCTCATTTGGAGTAAATGTTATCTGTCAGAGTTAAAGCATAAAGCACAACACTGGTCAACACAAAAAAAAATGTCCAAGTTTTATCAGCTGACTTAGTAATATTTTGATGAGCTGAATCCAAAAATCCTATCCAGTTTGTCCTGATCCATCTCAGTAATCCAGGTAAAAAATAAGTAGGTCTTCTGGACAGGTTCTTCTCTAATGAAACATTTCGTCTCTCCTATAAAGAGACTTCTTCAGTCATCTGTTTTGCTCCATCAGGTCAACTTTTTGAGCCTTAGGCAACTCTTGATTCCGTTTACATGCATTTATTTCATTTCAATTTTTTTATTTCACATTCTAGAAATGAAATTACTTACTTACTCAGACTGCAAGTTAATGAGTGATGTCATCAATTGCAAAAAGTAATTTACTTAATTCGCATCAGGTCAGCGTTTTGGTAAGAGTAAAGTGAAAAGCCTCTATATTGCATAAAAAGAAAATGGCTTCAACCAGAAGATATTGCAAAAATAAACCTGACATATTCTGTTACATCTGCGGTGAATACACCCTTCTGCCCAACAGGAATCCAGTTACAAGTTTCATAAAGCGTGCTTACCATGCTTATTTTGGTATGAAGCTTGGAGATCACGACAAAGCTTGGGCCCTGCACATGGTATGCAAAGCATGCCCCGAGTATCTGCGTCAGTAGACAAAGGGCAAGAAGACTATCTTAAAAATCGTTATTGTCGAAAATGTAATTATCCATAATCCATTCAGACAAAAAACTCGGATTTAAAAATTAACTTAGCAGAAAAACTTGACCTGATTGATAGAAATTGTTGTTATTTTTGGATTCAGTAGTAGATTTTTGTAATAAATCAATTGTCAAAAAATAAACTATTTTCAAACTTTTTTTGTAACCCTGATTAATTAATGGGGTTTGCTTACATCAGTAGGGATTTGTTTTTTAGATTGAATTAAATTTTAAGATGACAAAAATCCACTTGGTTCTCCTTGGACTAACTAATAGCTCATATTAGATTGAGGTTGGTCAGAATTCTCCAAACTGAAGTCATTCACTGAGTTATCAACAAAAAGTCTGTAAGACTCAAACAGTCTGCAGCTCCATGTCTGGTTTTCACACCTGTTAGAAATAGTTGTTAAAGGTCAAGATCAAATCCCAGTCTAGGGATCATTCTGGGTAGAGTTTGCATGTTATCTCCGTGCATGTGTGGGTTCTCTCCGGGTACTCCGGCTTCCTCCCAAAGACATGTCTGTTAGGTAACTTGGCAACACGAAATTCGAAAGTGTCCCTATAGTGAGAGAGAACCTTTGTCTGTCTTGTTTGTCTGTATATGTACCTGTGAAGGACTTACAACCTGTCCAGGGTGTACCCTGCTCCTCGCTGGATATGGGCACCAGTGACCCTGAAAGGAAGAAGTGGGTATAGATAATGGATGGATGGAAGGTTTTATTCTTTATTACTTCATTGTTTTTCACTCATTCTCTGTCCTGTTCTGCCCTTCACCATATATGCTAAAGGACATTTAAAGGTTGCTGTCATTAAATGATAAAGGTATCTGTCACTTAACCAGATTCAGAGTTTTTTTCCATAGATCAAGATAATCCTGTGTCACTGGGCTGATCTGAATACTGTGTTACTTGAGTTTTATTCTCCTGATCCAGTTGATTCAGTTCAAGATGATCCCTCCTAAATCTTACATTTCTGCTACTTCATTTTGTACCAATCAAATTCCCGAAAATAGAAAATGGCAATAATAGCTTTTTAAGATCAAACCTTTAGTTTAAGTATACTTTTTATTTTTCACATAGTTGAATATTTTAACAAAAATAGAACAAACAAAAGCAGCTATTTTTCTGATCCCTCCAACTGTAATCCATTTTGAGCAGGCTATTTTATTTTCAAAGCCACCAGGTTGTTTTTTGTGAAACTCTTGATGGTCCAGGATTTTGTGAGATTTCCACTCAATTAGTCTTCTCTATCTTATTGAATGGCTTTTTGCTGCTAACACAGAGCTGGAGGGTCATGACCTTGGTGCTGCTGTTGAACTGACAAATATATTGAGTCTGTTGTTTCCATTCAAATTTCAATGACAGCATCTTGTTTGTGAAGAAATGCCTTGTTTTAACAAATGAGTATCAAACTGTTATATGTGATGTGTGTCAGGAATTAATCTGGATAATTTGTATTTTTCCTCTTCTCATTTTCTGGATACAATCTGGTCCAGAACAAACTAATATTGCAAAGTTTTTGGCGTATGCAGACTATTTCTTTAGTGAACAATTTGGCCAAATGATGTAATATGGTGTCCACCATGATATGTCAGCATGTGACAAATGAACTGTTGCCTTACAAAGAAAAAAATAAACCCTGACACGACCAAGTCCTCATACTCATTGTCTTTAGAGTAAAGCTGTGTTTACACCAAACGCGTTCTAAGCATCTAAAACGCGTCCAACTTGAGGCGTTGGACGCCCTACGTTCAGACCAGAACAAAACTAGACGCGCGTCTAAATGGGAGTAGCATCTTGTTTTTTTTTCCGGTCCGTCTTTAATATCGAATGAAATAAAGAAAATGGCTTTGATTTATTTAGTGAGCGCAAGTGAACGTTGTGCTAACCAGGTAACTAATTCACCAGATAATTTAAAGGCGGTCTGTTCGGTGAGTTTCACCACTCCAGGAGCTGCGAGCTTTCAAACTACTTTTGTCCCAAGCTCGGTTTAACACCGCGATCAGTTTAACGAGCAGCTGACCCGCATCGGTGCTGATATCTCCAGCCAGAACACCAACTACACAGATGGTCCATTTCAGCTAAAGAGCTCCTGTCCTTATGTTTCAGGTAGCGGGCAGCATTCAGGAAACCGTCACGTGGAAAAACCGAGTCTCTCTGATTGGTTGATGCGGCGTGTCGAGCAGCCAAAGTTCAACTAGTTGAACTCTAGCGTCGGCTGCTTTGGACGCTCCGCACCCACGGAAAACGCTCAAACCACACCTACAGCCTGAATTATACTTCAATAAGACGTGAGACAACGGCTTACTGATTGCGCAATTTCAGCACGTCTTTTTCCTGACTGAGTGTAAACGAGCAGAAGACACGGTGGACCAGAAATTATCATAAATCCTCCCTCTGCCCTCCCACAGCTCAAATGAAATATATGAAATAAAATAACGATGGCTGGATAGTGTTTTTTTCCACTCAACATCAGTGTTAAGTTGAGTGAAGTTGAGGCGGGTTTTTAAAATTTTTTTTATTAAAAAGGTGGACGGAAAAAAAGCCGTCATCAGCTGCATGCTCACGTTCATGGGACCTGGATCAAACCAGCTTTTCTTCAAGCTCTTTTTAAAACTGGCTTCAGACTAAAAATATAATTTAAAACGAAATAACACGCAGAAGGAAGAGCTGCAGGGTTCTGTTCTGGTCCAGCTCGGTCCAACTTCTCGGCGCTGTCAGCTGAGGACTGACCCGCTGCGGTGCTCCTCATGAACAAACACACGCTCCGAGCCCCAACCTCCGCGTCTCGCAGTTCTGACTGGGGGCAGCTGTCACCGGGGTATAGCAGCGGGAGAGTAGACTCGGAGTATAGACCCATTTAGTGTTTGTAAACAAAGACGGCAGCGCGCGCATCGTGGCAACGGAAGTGCTGACTCCGAAGGTGTCACGGCGGCATTTTTAAGCATATCTAGAGAAGCAGTACTGATTCTAACTAAGAAATTTCCTCCACCAGCAACAAAATGTCAGGATGTTGCGTTTACGGTTGTTCAAATAGGTATTCAAAGGAAGGACTTAATTTCTACCGCTTACCAAAAGGCAATCGACCATTTCAAAGCCACCGAAGGCAACTGTGGCTTCAGGCTATCAAGCGGGTGGATTGGACCGAGGACACGATCAAAAACGCACGCGTCTGCGGTGCCCATTTTATATTGGGTAAGGTTATTCGTATAATTTTATTTCACCATAAACCCTGGTTGTCATCAACTATTGTTTGTAAAGACTAGACTCGGTTTATTGCTGTTAAATTCGGCGTGAAGTTGGCTAGTTGCTAATACGGTAGTTGCTAATAAGCTAGCTCTTAATAAACAAATGCGTGCATGCTTTATTTTCAGGTAAAATGTCGCTGGACCATCAAAGTCCTGATTTCGTACCTTCTGTGTTTGTGTACACTAAACAACGTCAGGGATCACAGGCGAAGATGGAAAGGTATGGATAATTTGCTTCGGTCTGTCTTTGCTTTTTGTTTCTTTTTTGTTTTGTTTTCCTGTGTTCTGTTGGCATGACCTTTAGTATGCTTTAGTGCAGGCTTTTAAAATACACATCTGTAGTGAAAGTAGATGCAGTGCAAATGTTTATTTACAATGTGTCTCACTACATCATCACTTATCTATATTGTAGGTACCAGAGGAAAAAAAGGAGAGACGATAGGGTGCACAAGTCACCACATCAGCCCTGCCCTGGCAGTGACACTTCAGACCAACAAGAGTCATACATGGAACATGACCGTGGTACAAATATATTTTGTCTTATATAACTAACTTTATTGTTAGGATTCCC
>JARVJO010030595.1:0-12059 GCA_031762555.1 Cynodonichthys magdalenae | reverse complement strand
GATTTATTTATTATTTAAAATTGTTAATTGTCTGAAATAAATTTAATTCATTCATTCATTCATTCATTCATTCATTCTGTTCCTACTGTAAAATCCCAGAAATAAAAAAAACATTTTTATAAGTTATTTGGATGATAAAACATTAGAACTGACAAATACTTTAAAAATATTTAAAGAGGAGTCAGAAAGCTCAGAGACATAAAAACTCAAGGTCACTAAAAACTGCTTTTATGGAACTTGTTACTGGTTAAAACAACTAAAACAAAGTAATGTGATTTTCTACTTACTGACAAAAAATATTAAAGATGAAATTGAACCTTTACTAATGGAAACAACAAAGAGAAACATTCAGAAACTCAACATCATTTTGCTTCAAGATAAATCTCAGTTTAAATTTTAAAAAAGCACATTTGTATAAACTCAGCTCATCCACTCAGATTTCTGATTCAAAGAGACAAAAACTAAACCTGACTGAGCTGCAGAGGATTGAACAAACAATATCATCCTTTAGACTTTCAAAGAAACTGAAGTTATTTTCAGCAAACTGCTCTGAATCAATCCTGAAGGTGAAATAGAGTCGATATCATTGATGTCAGATAATATGTGAGCTCTGTGGCAACAAACACCTCTACAGTGACATTTTACTGATCTACAGTTCACTGCAGAGGTGTTCACAACTTTAAATACTTTAAGATAATCAGGCTGAGCAGTCGAGCTCTTTGGAGGAAGAAAACAAGAAGAGTGCAGAGACACAAAACAAACTTCATCTAGAAAAGAAAATCAGTTCTAATTTCATGTTTAAAACCTGAGGTCCAAATCAGAAGTGATGGAAACTAAAACTCATTTCTTCTTTCATAGATTGTTACTCAAGTAGAAAAGTATTTTATAAAACAGCTACTCGAGTGCTGAGTAATAATCTTCACATCTGAGTAAATATTTTAAAATGAAAGATGTGCAAATTCGGCTGTTTTAAAAGATTAACATCAAAAATTATTACAAATAAATAACAGAACTACAAAATACAATTTTCTGAATCAAAATTATTACAACAAATAACCTGAGGCCAAAAACATGTTCCATGACTTCACTGAACTGTTACCATAAAGCAAACTCTGCAGACTTTAAAAACATCAAATAAGAACATTTTCTAAATAACTGAAACTCTTCCCTCCTGGCTCTCACTAATATTAATAACAGCTGATGTCAGAGTTTGTTCTGTGGTGCTGAACCGTGTTTTCTGACCAGAAATAAACTGCTTCATTACAACATGATGTGATGAGAGGTCAGGAAGAACACGTTTAGTACACAACAGGACTAAAAGACATTTCTGACCCCAAAAAGCCCATTATTAACATTAATGTTCCTTTTTAACATCTTCAGCAACATGTTCTGTACAATAAGGTTTTATCTTAAATCCTGTGCAGATATTTATGAGGAAAAGAAAAAGACCAATCTGTGATTTTCAGGAGATACCAGAGCTGAAAATGCTCAGAATCATCCACAGCTCTGTACATAAAACTAAAACATAACTTTAACTAAATGAAATAACTTCTGCAGCAAGACAGGAGTTACTTTAGGATAAAAATGTTCTGTTAGGGTTAGAGCACTGAGCAACAATATCATTTCTCTTAAAGACAAATTAAAGAAACAAGCAGAATATTTCTGCTCAGTTCTTAATGCTGTGGAAACATTTAACTGCTAAAAGCTCAAGAAAAAGAGCAAACCTAACTAAAATATTTCTTCTTCAGTGAAAGTTTGATTCCAGGTTAGTTTGTGTTTAACTGTTCCTGCAGTGATCAGTTAAAACCTCCTGCTTTGACCAAGTTACAACAATCACCAACAGGTTTTGACTGAATTAACAGAGTTTACCTCTAAGCAGGGGACGCCCTTGCTGATTGGCTGTGGATACTCTCGAAAGAGTCGCTCTTCGTCCAGGAACTTGCCGTCCCTGCCACTGCTCGCCGGTTGGAACAGGCCATAGTTGAGGACATCTTTTAGGGTCTGATTGAGGGTACACAGGATCCGCTGTTTGGCGACCCACACTGTTGCATCTGGGTTGAAGCGCATGCATTTCTGCTTGGGATGGAAGGAACAGAGGAGGAAGACAAAGTGATCAGGAGACAATGGTTTGGCTGGACGGTCCTCATTACAAATACCAGAGCTACACAGTTTTATCTCTGAGCAGCAGGCGGCTCACCAGCTGACAGAAACAGGCTGGGAAGGTATCAAATCATTAAACAATCAGCTGTTCAAACCTCCTAATTGGTGCTTTAATAAAACAAACATTTGCAGTTTCTCCAAACACACCATGAGTTCCACCCAGTTCTTCCATACTGGTTTGTTTTAATGTAAAAACACTGAAGATGCATCAACACTGCCTTTCTGAAAACACAGAAACAATGTAGGATTACTGGTTAAATGAGAGGATTATAGACACAGCATTCAGGAGGCGTGTGAGCGTGTTTTCAGCTGGATGTGCTGCTCACTGAGCTTCAGGGTCTGAAAGGACGAGCAGTCTGAAGACTGAAGCTTCTCGCCTGGCGTGGAGTGGGCCCACATGAGGAGGAGAGAACAGATATCTGGCATCTGATGGGGCTGTTTAGCCTGACAGAACCAACAGTTAATTACAGCAGCAAATTTCCATCTGCTCCTGTCAGAACTGCAGTCCCAGTCCTGGACAGTCAGTTCATGTGAAACATACTGCAAGCTTTAAGGGAATCAATTCTTGTAAAACTCTAGAGGCAGTGATGAAGGGCAGGATGAGGACTTTCTCTATGCTGAAACTAAAGAACTGAGATGACAACATGAAAACCAACCAAGAGTGGATCAATGCAGGGTTAACAGGACTGTGGACTCTGTACCGGCCTGCTGTGGTTAGGGTTCTACCCTCATCCATGGTCCTGAACTCTGGGTAGGGACTGAAAGAACAAGATCGTGGATACAAGCGGTCTAAATGAGATTTCTCTGCAGGGTAGCTGGATTCTGTCTTACAGACAGGCTGAGACATTCAGTTCACCAGGAGAGAGTCAGAGTAGAGCTGCTGATCCACATCCACAGGAACCAGCTCAGGTGGTCCATCTGATCAGGATGGACCCTAGATGCTTCCCTAGGGAGGTCTTTCAGGTATGTCCAACTGGGAGGAGACCCAGAGGAAGACCCAGGACATGCTGGGGGGACTATGGGTGCATAGATGGTTGGAAAACCAAACTACTACAGCATTTGAATTTATTTATTTATTTTTTTTTTACAAAGAGCTGGGGAAATTAAAACATTTAGGTCTCAGCAGATCTTTAGGATCCAGGTGAAAACAACCAGTAAGAAGTCCTCTCATGTAACCATTTATTTTTTATTCCTTCCAGTTCCTTCACAACCGCTGCTTTCCAACAAATCCACATTATTTACAAAAAGCAGAAATGACCCTGAGGTTTCTCTGGGCCTGAAATCTTGTCCATGAACCCCACAAACAAGACTAGAGACCGTCCTGGTGAAGCATTGAGTCATGTGCAGTCAGACATTAGTGCATACGTGCACATCATCTGACAGCATGTGTGCACTCACACAAACATGTCCCGTTACAACCACACTGCTGATTACAGCACAGGTTCATGAGTTCATCCCTGGGTCAGCTCACACAAACACACTGTTCCTCTGTTCAGGTCAAGTTGAAACGTTGTTTCTCACAGGGCTGTGGAGCAGCTGCTAATGTCTGATTCTGTGTTACATCACCAGGACAGAACTTTACAGGAAGAAGCAAAAGAGAAGAGAGGCTTGGTGGAGAAAATCAAAATGGACAAAAGCAAAGAAGTGGAGCCTGGTAACGTCAGGATAACTCTGTCTCTTCTTCACTGATTTGGTTTTGTTCTGTAACATTTTGTTGAACACCTGAAATCAGAAGAATCTAACAAAGAGCTGAGGTAGAAGCTGCATTAGTCTCTAATAAAACTTCTCTACAAACATCGTCACAATGACAGACCTGCCTTTACAGTCCAGATTCAACTGTAATCCAACTTAAACACAACTAACAATGTGTGGTGAAGGTACAGCGTCAACCTGTCAGTCTGGCAGCTCATTATCAGCAGATATTTACAGGACTGAGCAGTGAAATAATACATCTATGGACTGTATGAAGCCCCTCATGTCTCCCACTCAGCATTCACACTCCTCTGCATTTTCTCAAGAAAAGGAGGCAACATGGATCCTGCTGGTCACACCTCATTAAAGTCTTCACATCCAAACACACATCTGAGAAATTCAAGTGGAAAATCTCCAGAACAACAAAAACATAACAGAAAGAAAATCTAAATACAACTGCAAGTTGGATCAAAAGTCACTAGTGATACTTTTATTCAACGTTATAGTGTTTTAATAGAAAGATTCAGTTTATCATGAAATAAATAAGTGAGATTCTTCTAACAAGAACATGTAGAAATGAAAGTGTTTAAAGGTCATGATGCTGTAAGAAGGATTTCAGCATCGTATCAAATGAACAGAGAACACAGCTGGTCTCATGTCAGGAGAGTTGAGCTTGATTTACTCTTCAACACAGGTGAGACAGCAGGTCAGTGATCTTTTTCCTGACAGAGTATAAACGGGCTGAAGTGATCAGAATTCCTCCCTCTGCCCTCCCACAGCTCATAGAAGCATAGAAACAACAATTATAGCTGGATATTGTGTTTCTTTTTGTTTCCACTCAACAACCAGTGTTGTCTTGGGTGAAGAATCTGCTGATAGAAAAACACCACGCCTCCCTGGTGAGGTGTTCCTCACGTCCCACTGGGAGGAGACCCAGAGGAAGACCCAGGACACGCTGGAGGGACTATGTTTCTCAGCTGGGAACACCTTGGGACTCCCCCAGAGGAGCTGGTCCAAGTGGCTGGAGAGAGGGAAGTCTGGGCCTCTCTGCTTAGGCTGCTGCCCCCCGAGACCAGACCCCAGATAAGAGGAGGATGGATAAAAGTGAACACTGTGGTGCATGCTCACGTTCAATAGGATCAAACCAGCTGCTCATAAAAACTGTTCATTTTGCTAATTTAACATCCAGCTTTAGAGGAAATATTTTCAGCTAAATAACACACAGAAGGAAGATCTGCTCTGATCCTGCTCCTCATGAACAAACACGCCCACAAAGTTCTAACCAATCACACGCTCAGAGCCGCAAGGTCTGCATGGCAGAGTTCTGATTGGGGCCAATGTGTAGCTGTCACCGGGGGAGAGCAGCAGGAGGGCAGACAGAAGTTATGTAACCGTTTGTCACTCAGCAGGAGGAACAAGACGTGAGACTCCAGGTATAAAACAAGCTAAAGCCAATCATCTGACTTGATGCAAAGCTTTAGGAAGAGTTGTGGTTGTGCTGTCTAACGTGTACGAGGTGTCCTCAGTGTCAGCTGCTAGTCCAGGAACTGCTGGACCGTACTGCTCAGCATGTACCCTGTCAGCTCCTTCCAAACTCAGACATCTTCATCACTGAACTGCATGTGAAGCAAATGACTAAACATCCACCTTTTAGCAAATCTTTACACATTGTTCTAGTTTCATATCTGTGGACATGTAAATAAAAAGTATCAACAGGAAGTAAAAGCAGCTGGAATGATTCTGGAAGGTGATTTGTTGGTGCTGACATGATGTAAATGTGGGTTGAAGATGTGTTTTCCACTCGTTCTACTCTGTCTGCCTAATGCAGCAGACACACACAGCATGAGATGATCTGAAACATTATATTTGGTCCGAGCTTTTATCCTCAAATATCTCTGAATTCACATCCTTTATCCTCCAACAAGACGACATCATCACTGCACACAAGTTCAGCTCAGCTTATAGCTGGATGTTTTCTGGACACTTCCACATCCCAATAATCAGACCTGTTGCTCTAGTTTTCCACACAAAGTGAGTAAAAACAGCAGGCTGTCATTAAATGAGCCTTTAAACTCTTTGTTTCAGAAGTGAGAGAAAGCAGGTAAAACTAGAGGACATGGAGTGTGGAAGCTTTAAAATCTTTCTGTCAAGCAGCCAGTGTTGTATAAAGTACCACAAAGTGATACTTGAGTAAAAGTACAAATATCTTATCATAAAATGACTTTGGTAAAAGTTAAAATCTCCTCCAACTACAGTTAAACTCCCTCTAACCAGGAGCTGCAGTTTATCAGGAGAGTATTTTTAACATTGAGCCACCGTTCTACTTCTGACCTTTTTAAGGAATGTAAGGAGTAGAAAGAACTAAATTTCTACTTGAGTACAGTAAGAAAGTATTTGTACTTAGTTACTGTAGGACTCTGCACACACAGGCATCATAACCTTTAGATGTTTTTATATGGAATTCTCTGGACATTTTATGTTTTTTCTTTGGACTTTGGCTGGTTTTTTCTTTGTTTCCCCACACTGAAACAGTTGAGGAGTCCGGTCTGAAACTGATGAACAGCTTCTGAAAATGATGTCTTTAAATAAAAAAAAGGAAAATATAAAGAGAAAAGATCTGAAACAGGATCTGAGTGAAGTACAGTAAAGACTGGATCAAGTTTTCAGCTGCTGTTTTGTTAGAGATGAAGTCTTTCAGACGGAGTCATCTTTGGTGTTTTTCATATATTTAGATAAAGTGGGACAGGCTCCAGTAGCTCGGTGGTCTTGTTGTGAGTTCACTCCCTAAGGCAAGCACTGAAGGGAGCAGCTGAAAGAAAAACAACTAAAGAAATTGATTTATGTTTTTATCACAAGACAATAAAAGCCTAAAGATTCCAATGAATTATTTGTGATGAATCAAGAAAACTGCTTCATTCAGGGTTTCTCACCCTCAACTCCACGCTGCCAGCTCTCTCCTTCACCTCTGCACCTTTAGTCCTCGTCCTGCCGTGGCAGTCCACAGGGTCGGACCTGATGGTTTTAGGTTTCCTGTTGTATGTAAGGTCACTAAATAACCTAATTACTTCAATCTTTTGTTGGGTGGGAGCTGCTCCTGCCAACAGGATATCAGCAGTTTGTTTTCTACTACGATGGACGTCACTGAGAACAGAAGTTACAGAGTTTCTGAACAGCAGCTGGTCTGATTCAAAGGTTAAATAGTGTTTATGAATTGAACAGGAAACAGATCTGTGACTTCTAATTAAACACATAACTGCAGGAGGATCAGAGCCGCTGAGAAATGTTTCCTCTGAGTTGAAATGTTAATCATGTTGGAGTAAAATACGTTCTCTTAAATCAAGGCTGCAGTGAGTCCACTGTACTCCTAAAAAAGTTAAACTAGTGTAATTAAACCGTGGTGCTCACTGAATTCTGATTGTTTTTGTTTGTTTCTGTGAGCCCACCCCCTCCTCCACTTTGTGCTGACTCAGCAACAATGTTATGTTTAGCAAACTTTCAGAGACTGATTTTCATAAACTGGCAGGTAAAGAACAGAGCAACTTTTGTGGTGTCATTAGACACTTATGAAGACTGATGTGAAGGGAAATATGAGCAACAGGTGCTGCCACAAGCCCCGCCCCCACCCACATCACTGACAGGTGTCTGGTCTCAGAGCCTCCCAGCTGCAGTCAGAGCAGGAGACGTTCACTCTGCTCTTAGCCTGAACCCACCTAAACCCACCTAAACCCACCCTACTGAAACTGAGAAATCCTTTTGATTTCAGGAGTAAAAGCAGCTGGAGTAAATGATGGACAGAACTCCTCATTTGAAATGATTGTAGGCTGAGTGGAAGCCCGGGTGTTTCATCAGCTCTGGCAGCTCATATTTAAAGAAGCCCTCATCTGTCAGCGGCTCTTACCGTTTGCTGCAGGTCTGGGATGAGGATCCGGACCACCAGAGAGTTGACATGAATGTCGTCCATGTGGCTGTGCGAGGGCGGGGCCGTGGCCCTTATGGTCTCATAGATGGTTTCTTCTCGGGAGCTGTCGGAGGCACAGTCGTCAGAGTAGTCAGAAAAACTCTGGGCCATCTCATCCTCACTGGATGTGGGGCTCCGGGGCATACTCAGCAGGACGGGTGGGTTGAGCTGGGCCCAACAAGACGGGAGGAAAAGACAAAAACATACAGTTCATTAAAAATGTCAGATTTCCTACAGCTCCTATTAGAGATGTTCCTTTGTCCATGAGAAGAGCTAATCTAACTGAATCACTGAGAGTAAAAACTGCACCTGCTAAAACCACCTCAGAGACAAAGACTCTGCAGCAGCTCAGCTAAATGAGACATCAGGATGATTTATGAGTTAGAAGCTGAAACACTCTGAGCCACCTGAGAGGAATAAAGAAGACACTTCAGATTTCATTTTACAAAGACATGAGAATGAGATCACTTCATGTTTGGGTTTTTCTATTTAAAGGGGGCGTATTTTTAGAGTTTTACATCATGTTCTAACGTCACTCCCTCATCAGAAACATACTCAGAGTTACTTTGACTTTTCATGTTGGAGAAATCCTTAACTCTCCTGTGGAGCTGCCTAAACACTTCCTGGTACAAAGCTCCGCCTATTTTCACAAAGCTCCTCCCTGGAGCTCACTCTGCAGCCAAGCTCCTGCCCCACAGAGTGCCCCTCCCCCAAGGCATTGTTGTGAAGTCGTGCTGAAGTGGGACTGTCAGAAATGGTAGGAGGTTCTTAAAGAGACAGAGGCTAATTTCAAGGTGTTTAGATAGACTCTGATGGAAAGTTAAACTTATTTTTAATATTTACAGATTTTTATAACAACTAAAGGGAACACAGTTACTGGATGTATGACAGGCAGCACGATGGATCAGTGGTTAGCATAGACGCCTCACAGCAAGAAGGTCCTGGGTTTGAGTCCCGGTTTGGACCTGCGGTCTTTCTGTGTGAAGTTTGTTCTCCTCATGCTTGTGTGGGTTTTCTCCCTAAAAACATGTACAGTGGGTTGTCTGCAGACACAGGCCCCGTTGAAAGAGAGATCTGTGATCTCAGTGGGATCTGCCTGGATAAATATCAGTTAAACATTGGCTCCCTGTTAAATTCAGAAAACAATCAAATCAAACCTTACTTCTAACATAAAAACCTGAAGCTTGAGCTGATTAGCGGTGGCAGCCATCTTGAACTGAGTTGACATTTTAAATGAATCAGTTGAGTTTGTTGTATCAGATGAAAACTGTTTTTTTCTTGAGTAAATTCTAACCAATTGTTTGAATGTTTTTGTTAACAAAGATCAGCTCTTATAAATTATCTGTGATGGGATGATCTCACATTTTAGCTTATTTTTTCTAAAACTGATAGAGTTACAGGCAGAATCCACATTATTTCTTCTAAAAACCTTTAGTTTTCAGAGAGCAGCTGATGAGTCCTGTAAAGCCAGCAGAAAGCAGGTGAGAGCTTCCAGCAGGTAAAGTAAAGTGAGTTAGCTGTAAACAGGTCCACATTAACAGAGTCCTGTCTCTGAGCCTCCACACTAACCCAGATACAACGCTGCAGAGAAAGGTCTGTGTTCTGACCCGCTTTCAGTGATGATGGATCAGTTCTGCTGCTTCTCGCTCTTATAATGCACACAGCCTTTTACCTTTCTGAGTCCAGAAAACAGTCCAAAAAATAAATAACTGTAAACAAGACCCCCAGTCTGAACCAGGGATCAAATCCAGGACCTTCAGTGCTAACCACTGATCCATCGTGCTGCCAACATGGTGTGTTTAAATGAGCAAAGGATGTGCCATACAACCAAAAACATCCTCATCCTAATGATCTTGTCCTGCATCAGTCTGCTGCGGTCCAGCTGCACGTCTACAGTTCGTTCAGATACTGGAAGATAACACGTGGGTTGTGTGTCTGAGCCCAGCAGCACAACAACATGAGTAAAGCAGAAAGATCCTTCTGAGGAGCAGTGATGCAGTTACAAGATTCCAGGCACTGAAAGCTCTGATGCAATCTCAAAGCTGGGCTTAATTCTGAGTCTGGTGACATTCAGTTTCACAGTGGCAGTTTTCAGGAGATTGCACCATTCCAGCACCTGGTGTGGATCCTAATCAACCTGATTTCACAGCAGGAATGCTGAGAGATCTTTCAGCGTGTTGTTGTGCGATGCCATCAAATCACCAGACACAAATCCTGTTTCTGCCTTTGGCTGCTTCTCCCGAAGATAATGTGTGGAGTAATGAGTGCAGCTGTAGAGCTGAGGCCATCGTCACAGAGATTTCTATTTCTCTACAACAAAACTCCCTCACTTTAAGAGGTGGAATTGAAAAGATGAAAAGACCTTTTTTGTGAATTTGTTGCCGTCTTTGAGGACCTGAGAGTGCAGTAATGAACAGTCATTTGCTTTGATTGGACGAGACGTGTTTGTGTTGATGAAAGAAGGTGAAGGGACATGCAGCAGAAAGCCAACGCTCTGACAGGAAGAGGTGGACATCTGGGAGTTTAGCACACAGAATTAACACGTGGAGCCATTAGAGCAGGATAAACCAGAGCATCTCTTCTGTCAGCACCTCCTTGGTTTCAGACCTGCTGCACATGTAGCTTCTGTTATTAATGCACGTTATAAAAAGACTTGAAGAGGAAAGCTTTGTTCACAACATTAAACCCTGACAGTTGAGGGAGAAACACAGAATTATTTCACAAACTAAAACATTGATTTTCTTTCAAACTGGAATTATTACTCATCAGGAAATTAAACAAACTGGAATTATGTTTAATCTGGATATTTTCCAACTAAACTGCCTGAAGTCTCATTTACTGCCCACAGCTAAAAGGCAAAAATGGACAATAACTGTTGCATTTTTGTGTTTCATTGTCTGTAATGTTAGCAAAATATCTCAACCACTGAACAGATTTAAGTGGAAAAGAAAAAGCTCCTTTTGAATGAGTCAAAATCAGAGATTTTCCTCCTGAACTTGTTGCCTACCTGACCTGACCTCAGCTCAACAGGAGGAAAATGATGGAGATACTGACTTTACTTTGGTTTTGTTAGTCTTCTGGTCTCCTTGTTGTTTTCAAAACTGTTAGTCTGATTGTCTGCCTCCACCAGTTTCCTTTCTTTAGTGTGATTCATCTTTGTCAGCTCTGTTTTATCTCCTACCTGAGGGTCAAAAAAGATTTATAGCTCACTCAGTTTTACAGAAATTGAGCTAAAGTTTAGAGTAGTAGATTTATTTTTTCAAAATGTTCCTTAAATATCTGAACCACTGGACGCCTGTTAATAAAATGTTCTGCAAGTTATTTTATTGATTACATTTTTCAGCCCACCTAAACCGGACCCCTGCAGTCAACTGAGCAGAAAACCTAAACATGTCAGTTTCAGAGACACGCTGCAGTTTGATGTTTGACCAAAAAGTTTTCATATGTCAACAACTGAACTGTTCTGTTTTGTTCTGTTCATGAGAGTCATTAACACTTTATCTTATTAATAAACATATGTTTAAATGACTGAATAGTGTGTCCACTGTGTGACACATGGCTCCATTTACAAACAAAAGTAGGTCTGTTGCCAAGTTGACACATAAGGAACTTGTCCTGGAAACTTGGCCTCACTGCTTCACAAAAAATAAATTAAAAACAAAAAGGAGAAAAAAAACAAGTGTTACAAACTTCTTTAAATATGCAAAATATGTGCACAATTTGCAAACAAGAAGATATTTAGGACTAAAGACAAAAAGTGCAAAAGTAAACAAAACAAAAAGTTGCACATGAGAAAAGTCAAAAAAAAAAAAAACAGGGTAAATGAGCAAAAAGAACCTGTCTCCATCTGCCATTGTTTGTCAGATAATTCAGACACTGAGCTTCGATCTGTTGATTTAGGAATATTTGCTACTATCAAACCTTCCTGCGTCACACAGACACAAGACAGGCTGCCTTCTGTCGCAGGAAGAGAGCAAAAAACTGAATGGAAATAAATGATTCTAGAACCTCTGAAAAACTGATTTTATTAACCAAAACAAAAACACAACAACTGGTGTGTGATACTGAGAGGCGCTCGTTACAGAGCGGGGCGTTACAGAGAGGCTCGTTACAGAGAGGCTCGTTACAGGGAGGCTCGTTAAAGAGAGAGAGGCGCTCGTTAAAGGGAGGCTCGTTACAGAGAGGCTCGTTACAGAGAGGCTCGTTACAGGGAGGCTCGTTAAAGAGAGAGAGGCGCTCGTTAAAGGGA